>DWTW01001606.1:0-12312 GCA_018246275.1 Papilio slateri
TTGTGTTGTTATTGTTACAAAATTTAAAGGCAAACAATTCGCTGCACTATGGTGACTTTGGAATATAATAGGATAAATAATATACAAAGTTGAATAACGTGATAAAACGAATGAAGAATCTTGTCGTGCAAGAAGATAATTAATCCCGAAAAGATAAGACGCTTTTGTTTCGAGTTAACTGAAGCAAGTATACTGAATAGTACTCGCTTGAATAAAGAACTATTATACAAACAAATACAAATAAAAGATCTTGTTAAGAATATTGCCGTGTATGTTTTAAATAAAAATGATTTTTTGGTGCTTTACTGCATCAGAACATTTCAAAAGTGGCTTACATTTTACAATCACTTTTAGTTTAGTTAACCCTCTTTTTACATCTTACCTGGTCGAGGTTGCGTGAGGATGATGCCACGTGATTTAAGGTGATTCTTGGGGGAGACCTTTAGTTAATGCTGATGATCAATAACGTTATGTGACAATACGCTTATTCCGCACATCTGGACTAAATAAGCTTAATGAAAACTGATATGGTACTAATTACGTCTATCGTCAATATGGATTAAGTAATTTGACGTAGACACGAAAAATGATATCCATTTTTCGTGTCTACGTCAAATTATTCATACTTGTTACCTAAATATTTCTTTGATATGAAATCCAAATTCGATATAACCTGTCAAGCTGTCATAAAATACTTTTACGGTATACTTTTTAATATTAAACATTTCATATTTTCACATACGTACGTATTTAAGGTTGAGATTCAGGCACGTTTATAAATTATATTGTTATCAAACTTATAATTTTGACCGTTGACGTAATGCTGGGCTGCAACACACATTATGGTAATGGAGATTCAGCTGATAATTTATATTAATAAGCGGTAAAATTATATCCAAATTTATATTCAATGTTACTTTTGAATTCAATGGCACATTTTCATCGACGAGAGTGTGTTTAAATTCAAATTCAATCTGAGTGGAACTCTTTGATTTTCTCGTTCCCTTGTCAATACCATCTACACCGTCCTTTGATAAGACTGACTAGACTACTATTTCGAAAATCCGGATGTTATACAGGAATTAGTATTCCGGAATATTAAAACAGTTCTGATACGTTTATTGAACCGTAGTATGGGTTAAGGGGGTTATGTGTTAAGGGTCCTTCTCGTTCCTGTTTTTTTATAGTAAATGTATTAAAGAACAAAAATTATGTACAAATACATATATAATATGCGAAGACAATATATAATATAAAATTATTATGCGGAGAAATACGTACGGCAAGCAAATTTCCTACGTCGGCCTTTCCTTGCAAATTCATAGATCTACAAGAAAAACTGTTTTCTAATCCAGTTCGCAATACTATTAAAGACTTATAACATCCAGTACAAAGTATACATCTAGTATATGTATACTGTCACAGACAGCGGTAGAATGGCGAGTAAAATACTGTGACTGTTGGTCCTGATAAGAAGTTAAGTGATAAGAAGACGAAACGTAAGGTAGTTTGTTCAACATTAAGTATATGAATTTCAAAAAATTAAGAAAAACTTACCTCACTTCAAGCAATTGACTTAGATAAAAAATATTACACTTTATATTTTATTTATAAACTTTATTGAACGACAAGTCAAGAACAATAACATATTCGAGAAGGTAAGTTAAGAACGAACGAATATCAACGTGAACAAAAAACAATACACGTATTATTCAATGTTTATGAGTCTTAATTGTTTCATCTTTACAAATTAATAATATTAGGTCTACATAAACACAGTAACTAAGCCTAATCTGGTTGACGTGTTTGTTGGTTTGAGGCGTATAAAAGTGCAGCATAAAAATTAATATACTCTTATGTATCCTTGTATCCTGGAAATTTATCACTTATATTATCGAATAATCACTTACGATTTCTACTTCCATATTCATTATATACATTTCTCGAATGTATTATATGGTCTTTAACTGTGACTTGAGTGTAGTGAATTCTATTATACAGTACAACTGTAGATACTACGTAATCCAAACTAACGCATCCTCGTAAAACAGGCTTACGAAGGACCAAACGTTTCAGTTTTATCGTCCGCACTACATTGGCGTGCCGCGTATCTGACTGAGGAAACTCGTCTCTACTTACAATCGCTGCTATGGAGTCTGACTCAGCGAAAACCGTAACTCCTATTGCTCTTACAAGTTTTAATCTTGCTAATGCGTTGTCTGTTGCACACATTTTACAAATGGTCGCGTTCTCTTATTCCCCGCACTGTGTTTATATTTAATTGCACTTAAAAGAATATTACACTTTTTATACTAATGCTCTTGTAAGTACGGATGCAGCGTTTAATTTTCTCCACAGCTAATGTCGCTTTTTCCGTGAATTATCAACAGAAAGTGAACACCTTTTTACTCTGCGCTGAAAAACTTTTGTGAATTTTGTTTTAATACTGGTGTTCTTACTGACGATGTAATTGCTTGAGATTTTATTCCAACCTTTGTTTTTAGCTATGTAGTAATTGTGGATTTTTCGCTTTCTTGTGTTACAACAACTAAAGAAAACATTTTAATTACATTCCAATTTAAGCCAAAATTGTTAGTTGACTTGAGACAAGTCTGAATAATTTTGCTGATTTTAAAGTTAAAGGTAGCGTTTTATCATAATATTGCAAAAATGGAGTAAATGTAGCGAATCAAATAAAACATAGTAGCGATGCGCACTCGTCTCTCCTTCATTGCCTAATTGTAGCCTCTACCTTGTGACAGAGCGCTATGTAAAGAATGTGTACAGAACATATTCTTTACATAGCGCTTTATACTCCTAGGAACTTAGAAAATATATTTTGTGGCTAAAACGTTTGCCAAATAAAAAAATTCCGAGGGCAAAAATCTTGTAAGTAAATATAGCTAACCAAGAAAAAAAACTGGCAGTGATTATACAGGTGGTTACAAAAATATGAGTGGATTATACTGAGTCTTGCAGCATCCTGTTTGTTTATTTCTAAACAAAGTTTCTTCGACAAAATATGTCGTTTATTGGTAGGAATGAAAGAAAAAAAAATAATAAATCTGCTGAAGACTTTTCGAGATATTTGAAAAAAAATTTTTTTTTCATCATCTTTAGAGCTCTCTAGCGCTTAAACTAAGCAACTTTGTGTATAGGTAAGTTGGGTTGAATCATCATATTTTTTGCCTAGAAATCTGTGGTCTATCGTTGCACATGTCATTTCCGGACACTGTGTTAAAGACAAAAAATAATGTTGCAAATAATTTATGTATAAAATATTCGGAACATTTTCGTTAACAACTTGTGATATTATACTTTTATTGGGATAATACTACAAATATAAAGATATTATTTTTTAACAAAATTTAATATTGTTATGATATTCTCAAAATATTGTTTTAATAACGCTGGTACGTAAGTGTATGTCTAAATTACTTTAACAGTTCAGACAAACTCTTTACTTAAACATATATTTTTTGATACGGCTGACCCATTAGATAATTTAAATATATTTCCGTCGTTTATTTGTTTAGGAATCAAAGCTTTGTTGTCGATTCTATTTTGCTGCCGGTTTTTGTTCTAACTGAACATTTTTTTATTTTGTTTTCAAATATAACAAATTTCTAACGTACACTTCATCATTATCAAATTCTATTGAGTTTCGTCCATAGCTGAGCCCGCGCGTTATGCTGAGCCGTTATTTCATTACTGCTGGCAGTTTTACAACTGGCATCATCGTAACAAAATTATCGTTAGAAATGCAATATAGTATCATATATATGAAATACGGTCAGTTTGTTAGTTTAGAATTGCACTGTTGCAGAGATAGTTAAAATTATTGTGTATATATATATTATTTGTAACTATCGTATATCTCAATAAAACTTTATGTTACAACTTTGTACATGGCCTTTTAAGGTAAGGTATTATTAGCAAAGTAGAATTAAGTGTACTGTAAACTGCTTTATTCGTCATTTCATACTGCTCCGAACAAGATTGCCTTGAAAATTCATATTCCTTTTAAATGTTTTGTGTTTGTACAAGTCCGGCTTTTTGTTATTTGCAAGAAAATGTGTCAGTGTCTATTCAGCGTCATTTACCCGTGGCATATAATTTTATTGTACCAATAATTCTGAACTCTAGCGTAAAATATATAAAAATATCAAAAGGCATAGTTGTGAGCGCCATTATGTTTTATTAAGATCCGTTTCAATGAACATACTTCTTAATTGGACTATAGAGTAAAACATTATTTTTCATTTTATCATTAGGCACTAAGTAGTTTATTCTAGAGGATATAACAGTACCATAATGCTCACATTCATCATGCAGAAACAATCCATCTCTTGGATCTCTGAACGTAGGCGTTAAATGAGTTCGCACACAGGCCTTGATTACTAACTTGTCAAGCTGAGAGACATGCGCGCGAATAAAATGTAATACTGATTGTTATTTTTATTCGCAAACTTTTATCAGAAAACGTTGCCTATGTTGCACTGGAACTGAAATTACTTCTATTAAGTTAGGTTCAATTACTGCTCCCAATTCAGAAGGCGTATCGTCTTACGTCTTTGTTACTTATACGAAAGATGATACTGAAATGTGAAAATAATGATACGTCTATTTGTATTGTACTACATTTTTATATATTATAATAGTTCTTAGAATGATTCGATTTATCGTTCACGAGAAACATCATGGAATATTTAAAAAAAATACGTTGTATCACTCATTAATAATTAATGGTATTTTTAGTCTTTTTTTTTCTTGCCTAAAATATTTCATGAGCATATCTTAAAAAGTTATTTTTACCGCTGAGTTTGGTCATCGCACAATTCGACAGGGTTCTAAATTCCATTCGCACCAACTTGATGGTTGGCATCACTAACAGTTTTGGCGTAATTTTTTGCCTCGTACAACCGCCCTGTGGAATGATCTGTCTCCAGTGGTATTTCCAAACCAAAACGGCATAGGGCCCTTGAGGAAAAGAAAGCATTCCTTCCTCAAAGACCTGCAGCGCATTTGCAGTTCCTCTGGTGTGGTGATACTTTGCGCGTTTGCTTTCTTCTCCTATAAAAAAAAACATTTTAACCATCAGAATTACTACCGCTACATTTTAACTGGGAAAATTTTTCGGGATAATTTCAATAACCGCATTAAGATTGAAGACATTTAAGTTAAAAGTTATAATTCATCTGTGATGTACGAAGTACCTATTGATAAATAATCCTCTATCATTATTTTTTGGAAATCTCGATTTTACAACAGTTACGCGTAAGTTTGTGATCCATTAATTTGACTTCAAAGTAACTAGTCTTGATTCAAAGAAAGTATAAAACACATAATACGCTGTTATGTCACAATTTGGGATGAATAGGGTTGGCAACTGTATGATGTGTGGCTTAACAAGATTATGTCGTATTTCAAATTCTATGGTGGTAGATTTATGTGATAGTAAGTTTTCTTTTGACTACCCGTCCCTATACATACGGCGTTAGAGTTTACTTTAATATGAGCAAATACATAAAACAGAATCTAACTTCTGACATATTAATAAAACTCTTTGTTCAGATTACGAGTACATGGAAATAATTAATATCTGGGAAGCTAAAAGGCGGCGAGATATGTAAGTTATTATTAAAATTCAGGCACAGATGTAGACGTAAATTACGAGAGTTAATTAAAAGAAAGGCCTGCAGAGCTTTGGATTAATTATCAGTTTGTTTGCATAGTACGTTACGCACATTTAGAAATGAACATTTATATTTGCGTGGTACTTCAACTCTGCTTCGATATATATTAAAATATAAAACCACGTTTCGGGGCCAAAAGTTTGGAATTTGATATAAGAAGGTTGGTTAATTTTATAAAAAGCTGTGTGTTATAAAAAAACAATTTTAGACAGATATCCGAAGCTAAAAATTTAAGCGGCTAAACATAATGTCGTGGGTTCGAATCCGCCATTCGATTATTCCCTTTAACCTAACACAAGTTTGTTATATTGGATTTTAGTTTTTTTGCTGGTGAAAACATATAAACATTTTTACAGAAAAGAATAGTTGAATTCTATTTATATATACGTAAAATATCAAGAATACACAAAATAAGGTATTTTAACCCTACAGAAATTAATGAAAACCTGATTATATTATCAAATAATTGTGAAGGGTAAAGTATATAATACATTTGTACCAAACGTTTTTATTGAGATATATGTCTTATATTATGTATATAATTGTACGTACATATGGCCTTTGACTAGAATCCCTTTTGATGTGTTTCCTGAAATTTCTTTTCTAAGCCCTTGTCAGACATAGCGGAAGCTATTTATAACGGAAGCTTATTGTATGCACACTCACGTGTATGTCGTACAAGGAAACAAAGTTCTTCTCATGAGTGTGTCGAACTCTACATATTAAGATGAATAAGATTGTTAATTTTCGCCTACGATCTCGTTGATGTGATATCACTTTCAGTGGCCCTTTTCTTTATACATTTAATCCTCATAGTACTCATAACTATGTAGCTAATAACACTAAACCAACCATGAAACATCGTATTAAGAGTCATATCTTCTTATAAGAAGTTCTAAGAAAAAGCTACGTTTCTATGAATTTTCATCTCGACAGGAAATACTAATAATTACTCATTGTCTTAAAATTTTCTTGTTATTGTACAACGAGACTTGATGATTCTTATATACATCGTATTTGATATACTGTGGCACCGAAGCATGAAATCTGAATTCATGAAGTGTTTAGTCTCAGCGTATAAAATCCTATTCTATTCATCACTCTGAATAATAAATATAATTGTATAATACCGGTTTCTTTTCAATGGAATCTTAGACGTATGAATTATTTCAACAAAGTTTAATCATTATTTAGTTTGCTTAAACATCGGGGCTACTCGGTAAACATTTGTGCTTTAGGTACACCCGATTTGTAATTACTAACATAATAAAATCAAAACATTAAAACAAACCGTTCGTAAGTATTCCGGTTAGATAAATCTTTGTGTCGTCGATCTCGTTCCCTAAATCAAGATCGAGATATGCGATAAAAATTTCGTTTTATTCGTCTTCTTTATAATATTTGATAGAGGTACAAAACTTTCGAAGAAATAATTGGAATGCGTCTTGCGTATTTTCGAATACCGACATAGTCGGTATATCGATATGGTTAAAAAGATTATGACTTTGATGAGTTTGTTTTGGGATTCAAGCTGAAAAGCTCAATACACTAATTAAATTACAAGCCTGACAAGACGTTATGTCTGTTGTGTCGAGGCGATGGGCAAAATGCGATTACTTCTCCGTGTGACGTGAGATAGTATTTAAAGAATTGAGAATAAAGTCAAGATTGATGAATCTTTTTAAAGTACATAAAAGTGCATACAACCGTTCAAAGTCAGTTAAGACGCCCTAAGATAATTATTGCCGTAAATTTATAGACCATATGTAGAAGCGTACAATGAAGTGCCAAACTTGGCACGTTTTGAAGTTCAAACTTAATTAATAACTTCGGCTCATAATTAATATATACGCTGTTGGTTGCGACTCTTACGTAACGCTCTGTCTCCGATGAATATTACGTATTCTTTCAAGCTGACTGCGATTATTATGCCAACAATATTTTTGTGTTTAGCGGCTCAGTTGTTTTCGCTGGTTCGAACGTATTTTACGGAGACCATAAATCGTTCAGAACTGTTTTAATAGGCTTTACTCCAGAAACATTGACTAAATAACATACGACTATGGTAATTCATAAAAATATAAAGGCAAATACGTTTTAGAGACTCAATTTCTTACACATTTTACAATATGCTAAATTTTTGAGTCATATTAAAGTAATAAAAATATCCGCTTTACACTCTTTACTCTATGAGCAGGCATGTACCTCGCAACGAAATGCATTTGGGCTAAACTCTACATCGCTTCTTACTTTAATTAAAATCGCATAAAGTATGAACGCGTGAAGCTTTTAATTAAAACAACTTGTAGAGATACTCAACATGCACTATTTTACTTCCTCAAATAACATTATACGGAATTAGAAACTAGTGACCTGCCACGGCTATGCACGGGTATCAGTGCACAAACGCTTATATTTTTTTTTATTGTAACAATAGTAGTCGTACCGGCTAATTAGGTCTTCTTTAATAATCATTGTTATATTTCAGCTTATATACACAAAACCCTAATTAATAACAGACAGACAGACATAGGCCGTTTAGAGATTCTAATAACTATTTTTAAAGTTAAAACAGCAACAAAGTGAAGTGAGTGGCAAGTGCAAGCGGTGAGGGCGCGCGGGCGCCGGGTCAAGAGGCTATGACGTACTCTCGACCTGCTCCGCCACCTTACGACGCTTTTTAAACATTCCTTAATCTTACTGTGGCTTTCATTAAGTCACGGAAGTCGGAGTAAGTCTTATGCACATATTTATTTAAAAAAATGAAGTGCTCGTGTAAAATGTATAAACGAATTCGCACTTGAATACCGACTATTTAGTAGGTAGGTATTCAAGTGCAAATTTATGTGTTTTCCATCTGTCTCATTTAGACGGACGGGAAACACATAGGGCTGTCAATAATATAAAACATCTTTTAAATGTGATGATTCCAAAACCAATCAAGACTATAAGACTAGAGCGTACAGGACGGCAACATGCTTGCAACGTCTATTAAGACTATAAAAATATTTTGTAACTCCATAAAACATTATTTTGTTGTTATTGAGTTGTATATAACAGACATTACCCGAGAAGATATGTTAATTTTTGTTGTTTAGTCATATATGCGATATCTATTATTAATTATAATATTTTGGCAGAGATTTAATGATATATATAGTTCTTCAACTAAATCAATCTTTGTATATTTGCTAGCTAGCTAGCATTTACATCTATAAATACAATTAAACTTCAATTTCTCAAACGAGAAAAGCCGTATGAGAAATAATTCTTGCTTATAGTCAGGAGTGTACGTCCACGTACAACGACGAATGGTAAAGAAAGCTTTGTACGGTGATTATTTTAATTGAATTAAATTAATAGGAAAACGAAATTAGAAGATAAACGGAAACAGTAATGTCTTTTGAGTCAGTTTTTATTTTTATATAATCCGGCAGTAAATGAAAATGGAACGATGGATTGCCATCGTTCCATTTTCAATGATACTTAACTATTGAGATGTATTTCTTTTAATATAAATTATGCACTTTATTATATTCAATACGTTGATTATAATAAGGCTTCTTAAAAAGATTTAACGATAACGGAAATAACCAGAAATTTATTTTAGTACATCAAAATGAGATTTAATTTCACATGCTTGATTTTCAACATATGTCTCGCACGAATGTTCATTTATATTTTCTAAATGAACATTTGTCCGACACGTGTTATGTTACCAATATGCTTAAACGAATTTAAGTTTTGTGTTGTTAAGTATACTTTAATAGGTTTAAATCATTTAAATTAATCATTAAAATCAGTTACGATATGATTGGAGTAATTTTTCATAAGATTCTTAGTAAAGCGTAAAGTGTAGGTGTTCGCGATAGTTATGCCTATATATATTTCGATAACCAGGGCGCGCAGTCTCCATGTATGACTGTGTAATTCGAGCCCTTTGTGATCTAGAACGGCGGGCGCGTTGTTTATGATATTCGTCTTTGACATTTGCGAACGTGGCTCCGAATCATGCCTACAATTACAATGCGATATTAATATTCAGTATATTCGCGTATGTAATATTCGAATCGTCAATAACTTAATGTGACGACCTTTTGTCTAATCGATCACTATACTTTTTAGACTGTTTGTTTAAAATTAAAGACCATAAATATTGACCAGATATATCGGAGTACCGTCAGTTTTTGTATATTACTAATTTACTAAAACGTGAACAGTACACTTTATCCGATATTAATACGCTAGTATATCCTTTATACGATAATAATAAACAATTTTTTTTTATTAATCCTATTTCATCAAGTCCACGAAGGCGTGCTTTTATCTTTATTTTATTTTACTCACACAGTGTGAGAAAAAACTAAGAATGTCGCTTGATTATTTAAGACTGGCAGCCCAAAGATATTACCGTCTATTCTTAATCAGACAACAATACACAGAAGTGCTGTCAACTCTGATGTCTGCGATGGAAACGCCGTTTTTAGTAATTGTCTCTCCGGTTTCCTTAAGTCGCAACGTTGGAAATGTAACAACGAAAAACATTCTTCCATCTAAAAACTGTTTTAACAACGAAGTGAAACATCACGTCTTTGTTAAACAGTTTTACATTGTTTAAAACATTAAAAGCGAAACTAAACGTTTAAACAAATATTTACGACAGCTATATGTAGTGATTCAAGCAGTTTGAATAGCGAAGATACATATATTCGATACGATATATTCTTGTTATAACTTTGAGTTAAATTGGTAGCGACGATAGTTTTGTTGGGTGGGTGTAGCTAGTTGTTGTTGTACCTATTTTGCTGGGATTTGAGGACCAATATTTAAAGGGTGACTCTATGAGGTATGCAAAGACCATTTTACCCATTCCTGCTATAATAATAAATATAATGAAGTAATAACGTAGTATGGTCCTGGAACACTTCTTACGTTTCTTCCACATTGTAATGTCTATGCATATATTACATTTCCGACGCTGAGGAGTAATCCTTATGTTGAGCTTCTTTAATATCGCATTAAATAGGTATATCAATGTCAGTTTAGTCTACGACGTCTACTGACCTTGTTTTTGCAATTCGTTTTTTGTGTAGAAGGAAAATGACATAAATATATTTTATCAATTCCTTGATTTTCTGACGCTTCTTGTCTTTTGTATTACATTTTCTTCTATATCTATATATCCTTCTAGTCGACGCTTCAGTTTAAGAAATACCACGACCTCACAGAAGACAGACGTGAAGTAGAATTATTCTGCGTTTCGTCTGATAAGTGAAGTGTGGGAGGCCCCTATTTTCTAGTCCCATCCTTTTCTCATAAGGGAAGAGGATTTAACAGGGGGAAGGAATGATTTAACTGGCAAAGCTCTGCAATTCATTAGATTGTTGCAGATACCAAGTATGTACTAGACTAACTTAACTAGTACTCCAAATCTCATCTACTCTTTTCGCAAAACAACGTTTGCCTAACATTTAAGCTTACGAACACGCGAAGCGTTGCTTTTACGCTTTAAATAAACCCATATAAAAAGACGATGGATTACGTCTTTTGTATTAGTCTAGCAAACTTAACTCTCCGTGAGCGACTTCCGTAAAGTATTGTCCGCATAACTTATCCCTTACATAGATTTATTTCTTTCCGTGTCGAAAGTGCCCGGCAGCCGTTTTGATATAGATAGTTATAATTTAAAGAGCATCTTTTGTTTGGATGAAAAGTGTTCGTTGTCAGTTTGTTGTAAAATATCGCTAATAGATTTTCTGTGTAATACAACATAATAAATTAGTTGTAGTTTAGAATTAAACTTAATTCACTATCACTATCGCGATGGCGTAAATGTTGGCTTATTTTAATAACGTTGACTGAGCTAATAATGATTTTTATCTCTGACCATCAGAAATAATCAAAGAAACAAATATAAACTGTACCTTAATTATCTAGTAAGAATATTACTGTAACATTGATACTTTAAGCAAGTCTAACATTAAGCATTACAAAGACTTTCCGTCATGGTTCTATTAAAATTTATTAAACAGGTTTTTTTAAAGATCTTTCCCACGTGTGATGAACCTTCGCTTGTTAGGTTACTTTTCACCTGAGCACCTTTACCTCTGAAATTTTTCATACATACCCTATTACTTCCGTAGTTAAAAGAACATTCTTTAAACATTTATTCTAAATTAAAACTTCCAATGTTCAATTTACAACTTACGAGGGCCGGCTGATATGTTCGCGGCCTGAGGTCCTTAGCGATGACTAAATATTTCATTACATATAGTACTAGTTGCGAGACTCATGGGTAGTATAAAAATCAGCCGCTTTTTTAAATTAGGTCATAATTCATTAATCTCTCGAACAACCAACATCACCATGTTTACCGAAGTCCGAAATTCTCGCAATTTTGAGCACCGCGCCGTGATTAAATTCTTCGTTAATGAAGGAAAAATGTCAGCTATTCTTCAGGACTCTGGGCTTTCATATACGATTGTGAAAAGTGGGCTCGCTTATTCCAGCAAGGACGAGAGACCTGTGAAAATGACCCACGTCCGGGTCGACCGATATCAGTAATGACCGAAGAAAATGTGAAAAAGTTGAAAAACTAGTACTGGCTGACCGTAGA
>DWTW01001607.1:0-12312 GCA_018246275.1 Papilio slateri
GTAAAAGAACTTTAGCCAAAACCTATTACAGTATGGACTATGGTCGTACTGTGCCGACCCCACAGCTGCAGTAGGATATTTTGAGAGCTGTCAAAATATCCTGTAATATTATAACGAATTTGGCAAAACTAGAAAGCATTTTATAGCAAAAAGATTGTAGAGTGATTGAGATATAAAATAAAATCAAAGGGATCAGATGCAAGATCTCATCTGCACTACCCAACAAATCAATTTGAAACCAAACGAATGCTTTTTATAAGCATCCCTTTCATTCTCCTACAAAACTGCGTGTGCTTACTCTTTCGTTTAAAGGTTTTTGTCAAATTGATTCCACTTTAACATTTATTGATTCCAGACACCATGGAAAATGTATTTTATACTTTATTCCAAAAGTATTTAAGTTTTAAATCAATTGGAAGACACTTATGTGTGATGAACAATTGCGACAGTTGAAAAATCGACCTTCAGACATTTGAAATTGGATTTATGTTACCTAAACATTAAACTTATAAATCCGTTCAGACACCTCGATCATTTCGCTTGGTAAGTTTAAAGTACTCTAAATTATGTGTGATAGAGTTTAAATTCAAATGTAGGTTAGTTCTGACTTTAGGATTTGGGTGCGATTAGTACAGGGTCGGATTTGGAGGGTTTATGGAAGGATTAAAATCGCATTAATCAGTGTCTGCTGCTATAGCTTTAACTCCGGTATAAACAGTTAAGTGTTAGGGTACGCGACGTTGGATTTGAGTACAGTTGTGCACGAAATTTATTGATAAATCAAATGGTAACCAGGATCGGACGGACCTTCATAAATTAACTAATACGACCATTTTTTAATATTGAAATCAAAATTGACGCCATTTTAATTGTAGAAAGAAGCATACGAGGTATCAAATTACCTGATGTTATATGATAAGTACAGGATGCATTGTCAGCCTTTGTGTAGAAAACAGGGGGAATGAGGAAAAGGTGTAGAGTACGGGGTCAGAAAGGGAATAGTCGTTGTATTTTCGAACTGTCATAGCTTCGGTCCTGATGATGCTAGAAAGCTTTTTAGCACAAATCAGTTAGGGGTTTCGATCTACTAGAGATCTCATAACTTTTTACCAGTAAAAGCATTAGGCCCTTATGGGTCACGATCATTAGTTTTAGATAAATGGGTCGAACAGATCTAATCATGTAAGGATAAAAATAAATGACAATAGAACATTTTTTTTCGGATGGATTTCTTCATGATCATTTTGTTAAACAATTTTACCAATAATATCTTAAAATAATAAATCTACGACATTAAATATTTTCAATCAAGTTAACAATTTTTAAGTCGACTGTACACTTCATAAGTCCGAGCTCAAAGCGATACGAAAAAGGTATACAGTACAGGATTAAAACCCGAAATCACCCCATTAGCATTTAATTTTACAAATGAATCTTTAATTCTCCGCCTTCTATAGACTCTTACTAATGTTCGTACTGTACAAAACTTTTATGAGATAGAATAGATGCAAAAGTTATTCAATGTCATAAATTATTTTTAAATTTACATAGCAGTGGAATGCTTCCATTTTTATTATTATAGCTTTATTTATCACACATATTCTTAAATATCTATACATATACTATATACTAAACAAATTTTATGTTGATACGTAATGCATGATCCCCTTAGGGTGAAAGCCTCCTTCAATTTATTCCGTTTCTCTTCGGAGGCAGCAATTCTCATCCACTCTTTCCATGCAAATTATGTGAGATCGCCAACCCGTCGTTTCTTTTGTCTACCTATTCATCTTTTGGTCCTGGCCATATCCATTGTCCATTTCTTTGTTATTGTACTTGAATTTTATCACTACATATTAAAGACTAAAATCCGAACGCTGCATCTGTCTGTTTGAAAAAACTACTGAAGGATTTTTGATGCTTGCTAAAGGACGGAACAGGCTGGGACGACATTGACAGTAGACGTGCTCTGCTACCCGGAAGGATCGCTAGTACATTTGAAAATCAAGACAGGATTTTGTAAATATATAAACAGTAATAGTGACATTATTAGGTAAACACAATAATCCATTCTAAAACATAAAATGACTTTGTAGTTTGCATTTGGGTGTTTACAGGTTAGGTTAGGTTAGATAGCAAAAGATTGGAATAAGTAGATGGCATGCTAACACTCATCAGGTGGGATTATGTTCAAGCACTAGTTTATTCATTATTAAAAGCATGCTTTAATAAACGTGATATATTAAACGTTAGGAGACGGTAAGAGATGCTGTACTAATGATATAAAAACTTAATTGTTATTGAAACACAAAAAAGAGACAAAATCTCACACACAAAATGAAACATAAGCTACGTAATTATACTTGTAATTAATACAGTTAGAGAAAAGGTGGGGCCGAGGCGTTTGACAAGGTGGAGCGTTGTCCCGACGCCCAAACGTAACGAGATTGCAGCGTCGACATCTCAAAGTGTAACCGAATTAAGTGTTCCTTTTCACGGGAGAAAGCCAAGTGCAAAATAATGCGGAGCTTAACACAATAAAAGCTTCCCCGACGGGTGTGCCGCAGGGCGCGCGTCCATGCCCTCATTACGACGGCACATCTTTTTGACAGTTTCTTTTCGTGTTAAATTGGATCAACGTTTCATTGTTCAATGCTCGTACGTTATGGTAATCGTGGAAGATTCAAATCGTGAGTTTTGGGACTTAAGTTTACTTGGAATTTTTTATTTTCAATGTCTTTTCGATACGGGATTGTTGAATGAACTTTTCTCATATACGTTATATGAACGTTTTTGAATTTTTTTTTAAAAATTTGAACTATAATATGTTAACCTGCCTTTTGTTTAATAAATCCTATTTAATCATAGGTAATCATCTTTTATTTGCCTTTTTTATTAAAAATATAAACAGTAATCGACAATACTCGGAAAATCTTCATCCTCCATCTTTTTAACAGTGAGCCCGCAACAACAACATCTGTTGTACGAATGAGCCGGCTTGACTGGTGAAACCCCACGATCTCACAGAAGACAGGCATGCAGTAGAAGTATTTGGCGTTTCGTCTCATGAGTGAGGTAGCGGAGGCTCAATTCTAGTTCCCTTCCCATTCTTTTCTAATAACGAAAGTATGGGAAGGGGAAGATTTGACGGAGGAGGGGATGGACAAGCACAGTAAATATCCTTTTTTTGTTTATTTCAACTCTGTGCATTAAAGATAGGCTACGCATCTTCAACTCATTAACTTGTTGCAGACGCCTATGGGTCTGGTATGGTGCCTGGTTACTTCATATCATGTGAACCATTTGCTCGTTGGCCACCTTCTTCAATAAAAAAATAGACTGCGTATTATTACAAATTAAATATCAACTAATAGTTTGCAACAAGTAAGTAATTCTTTTCGTATATTCTATGTTCGTCCTTCAACTTGCATCATTTGTACAACATGATTTGACGATACTAGACGATGACTATACTTGAAATCTATGGCTATAAAATAAATTAGGAAATGTATATTCCCTAATTGTTTTTAGCGACAACTCCATCAGTCTGTTTCGCTATGTGTATAAGAATCGCTAATGACATTGTTATAGCAGATTTAAATACAAGTGCGGTTAAACATTGACCGTGGGGTTAGAATCATTTGAATGTGACGCGTGAATGCCCGCGGCTGTCAGCTTTGTAGTTTTTGCGCAATTACCAGCGGTGAGGCCGTGCCGTCGTTAGTCGGGAGGTGTGGCGCGTACTTATTGTAATCGGCTTAAGGGCATTTTGCATTAATGAAGCAGATTTTCTGTACATTATTATGTCAATTATCAAAGTCATTAAATTAAGATAAAATTAACCCTATTTTAATGTTTCAAAAATAGAAAACCGCACCTTGTTACCACAATTGTGAAGGTAGGAAAAAAAGGCATCAAATTGATCGAATGGATGTATCTATTTATTACTGCGTTTCGTCTAATGAATGATATGTCGCATACCCCATCTCTTCCTTCTCTCCATTTTCTTTTCCACTCTTACCTAAGAAAGGCTGGCAACGCATCTGTTACCCTTGAGAGTTGTGGATGTTGACGGTTAGCGATGGTCATATAGCATACGGCGAGCCACTTTCTCGTTTACTTCTCTATTTCTTTGAAGATCTGTTAGCTGTCGTGCTGTGATCTGGCCGTCGGTAATAGATGCAAGATTTTGTGGAACGTGCGAGGATCACGACCAACGTTAACGCTCTAGCGTTATGTCACAGTAATATTTTGTATTGTTGTCAACCGATTTATCAGCCAAAGTAGCGCTCAAAAAAATAGAGTTTTTGGTGTGAGAATTCGCGTTTTATCGGATAAAACACCTATATAGATATATTTTAAAATAAGAATCGCGTTCAAATACAAAATAGTATCCAAACCAAAATATACTTTTATACGAGTATAAGTACATACAAGAATCGCTCACCTTATATAATAAGATCCCTACCATTATTTGTGGATGAAGCCAGTAACCTAAGAGTTGCAGATGCATTGCCTTCCTTTAATGAACAGAATGATAAATAGAAAAAAGGAATATCATAAAGTTCATAAGAAACGGGATTCTTACCACGATTAGGCTTTTTGAGTTCCCGATATTTCGACGCAGCTGCATGCGTCATGGTCACGGAGTAACTGAGGTGTGCGGTTGGTGTGAAAAATGTTATAGGTAGCCGTATCGATCTACCCTTCTTTAATATATTTTTCGTTGCACAAAGAATATAGATTAAAAAAATAATACAACAATTGTTCTGTAGGTACACGGACATCCCAAATATTACTTCCTAGCTTACAAACTAGTGTCTACTATAGTTGCTATATTTTTTTTATCTGTAAGCATGCAATTGAGCCAGACTTGTTTACACCACGGCTGCTAGAACTAATTTCATTTATATGTTTGCCTTTCTTAAATCAAAATAAAGTTATTTTCGAATTTTTCGACTAATTTTGAACGCATGAGTGAAATGTATTTGACAATCGGATGGGTTCTAAAATGGCGGCCACGTAGGGATGCATTGCAGATGGACCTCCCACAAAATGGACTGACAATCTGGTCAAAATTGTGGGCCTCTACTGGACGAAAGTGGCAAGGGACCTATTTTCCAGATGAGTTATCGTATCTGCTAATATTTTAACCTCTTCGTTAAAGGCCGGCAACACATCTGCAGATCTTCTAGTGTTGCAGATGTCCATGGGCGGCGATGATCGCTTTGTGGTTCCCGATGCTCGTTTGCCCCTTCTTTTATTAAAAAAAATTTTGATTGACTTTTTTTAATATGTCCAACTCTAGTAATACAAACATAATTTAATCACATATATAAAGATAAAATAATAATGTCATATAAAGAACAGAATTGATATGACTACAAAAAACAAAAAATAATGTAAAAAAGATACAATACACCATTTTTCATACCAGTAGCCAAGTCATTTAGGAGATGCGGCAAAAAACTAAAGTGGATCATAATATTCGATTATCTATCCATCCCTGTGCGCACTGATTTGATTAAATCTCCCTTTTACTGCAATTTACCAGAAATAGTTGCATTTAACCGCATTTCGGGGAGAAACTACGGATTAGTGGAAACTTGGGGTGAATAATATTTCGTTGAGAAATTTCATTATTATGATACTACATGTATTGCACCATCTTATTTTGATTGAACGCCAGTATTACATCTGTCAGAATAAATTATGGATTTGTTTTGACGGAATCAATTATTACGCTTCGAATTAAACATTTTCTACATGGACATATTTACTTCAATTTAGTACGTATTTTTCAGAGCCATATATCACATATGTAGCAATTTTTAAGAAATTATGCCGTTTTAAAAATAGGTAGTTGATATTTTTGCTAGAAAACGAAAGTTATTAAAGAAAACTATTGCTAACCTTAAAAACTGTGTTACAATATCCATGACTTTACCACTACGACGTATTATCCCTCAGTTGATCCAAGTCCAAAATATTGAGTGACCCACTTACAATGTTTCACCTCTAACCACCTTCTTTGGAGTTGGTCACATAGTCGTAAAAGTGTGGTATATATGTATGTATTTATTTTAATTTTGTGCATGACAATATCAGCTTCCTCTCCAGCATAAAACGGCGCCAGCTGCCCTCACATAATTCTTGTTATCGTCCAATAGAAGCAGTGGTAATTCCTTTCTCGAGGTATATCCGAGAATTCACTAACATGATTCAAGTATACGGGGTGTTCGAAGCTGTGAATATGTTAAATTGATTAAAAACAAAAATAATCATTTATAAGGCAGATAACGTTAGATAACATCACCTGAATCTACCATACAAATTTCTAACAGAAAGTTTTTGTATATTTTAAGAGAAAATAAACTCTTAAAATTTACTGATTAATTGAAAAAAATAACATTATTCTACACCTTCTAGGTGGTGTTACAAAATTTCATATTGATAAAACTTTAACATATATAAATGATCTTTAACAAACATTTAAGTACCTCCAAAATAAACGAATTAAATTAAGAGATTTGTGTTAATTGTTACGTTGTATTATTCTTTGTCTTTTTGTCATAGAATGGACCTACCTATCGGTAATACGAAAAAGAATGCATCCTGTATTCTGATGATTTCAATGAATGTTGCATGAAGTATTTTCTCGCGTTGATATTATTTACCGCACCCCCGCAATAAACCTGTCGCCAATGAAGACAAACTGCACCGGACATCTTGCTTGAGATGCTCTCTGTTTTTTGCTTGACCCTCCCGTTAAGAGGGAATGACCCGGCCACAATTTGCTAGAGGAATATCAGAAAAATCATATTACGGGTCATAAAGGAATATAATCTTTACGTAATGTAATATATGGGTGATCAGATTGTTATGATGAACCTGTATCGATTCCGTATTACTCATCGTAAAATGGGTAAAAGTAAAAAAAAGCTACCTCTAATTACACCATGTTACGTTAAGGAATGGGTCATATGGATGCCTAAATTACAGCAATAGTGCACGATAACATTATACCTTGTGAATTACATTACAACGTTCTGAAGAGTGTATAAAAAGTTCATGCCGTGAAATATTCTAACGATATTATCGAACAAAATGTATCTTTAACAAAGGTAACTAACTATTCTAAGCTAAAGTATTATATATAAACGGTGTATCGTTAACACGTATCACAAACATAAATCCCTGACCAATCTGGTAAGTATATTGAAAATAAATTTAATCCCCGTGTCACGTCGCTTGGCACGCGCGTGACGCGAGCCAACACGCTGTATGCAAATCAGACGGCAGATAAATTTGCATGCGTCATACATTGTGACTTTTAAAGTAATGAATACGAGGATTTGAATTTTGATTATTGAGAATGGAATGAGACCTAATCTTATACCTATTATGTCACCATGATTAAGGAAGAAAAGATAATAAATAAAGATAAAAAAACTTCATAAAGGTTTTTCTCGAAATTCGATTAAAAATTTTGTTATTGCTTGTTCTGGTATCGAAAAATCATAAAAATAAAATAAAAAGGAAACTGAAAACTGATCGCAACGTTAGCAAGTGCGTCCAAATATAAACAACAAACAGACTTAAACATACACGAAATCGCGCAGACGCGTTGTTGGAAAGAGCTCTTTTCTTGAGGAATAGCATTCCACTAACTGAGGCGTCTTATGATTCAAATAACCATACAAACAAACAGACAGAGAAACCTCCCTACAATGCATACAGTCACCAACAATCTCTCTACAATCACCAACCCTTTACCAATGCATTATCGATAGCTTCTTAAGATGTTGCTCAAAGTTCTTCGCTCAAATTACATTAGTCAACACGACTATCGGAATCTATGGTATAAATTCCACTTTATTAATTATTAATTACTAGTTTTATTTAATACAGTAACACGTTTGATGTTCATATTTACAGTATTGGTCCGATGGCCCCGATGTTTATTGTACGATAAAGTACAAAGGGAAGCTGCGAGCGCGCGGGAGCGCCTTTGTTTAGCGAAGGGGAAATAATTAGAGCAGATTCGAATGAAGATGCGGAAGGAAATGAAATGAGAAAAACAACAATAATAATTCATCAGGTAAAAGGAGAGATAATCCAGAAATTTTAACAAAGGGAAAAAATGGGAAATTTATCCTGGAACGGGATACGAGGGAGACGGAGCAAATTAGCAATTATATTATAAAAAATTCAGAGTGGCTTGTTTAAAAAGCCGCGTCGTATGCCGCCATTGCTTTTTTATCTGAAAACGGATGGATGATGTAACGTATACTATATTGTTTACATTCGGCGCAAAGGCGTATTGTTTTGAATGAGAAGGTCACGTTGTTGCAAACAATTAATGTTAATTAACTTAAGGTATTTAATACAAAAATTGTAAAACAATTACAACCTTAATTAAAATTAATTAAACCATAACGATAGTAAAACAGAAAAATAATAAACTTATAACATGCAGATAGAATAGAATAGGATTTATAAAAAAAATATGTCTTCGAATACTCGCTGAGAGCTTTCTATTGGTGAAACGATTTTTAAAATCGGTTCAGTAGTTTTTGAGTTTATCCGTTGGTACTATTAGTATAGATTAACAGCCAACAAACGTTCAGTGCTGGACAATGACTTCTTCAGTAATTCACTACAAAGATCTCCCCCTTGAGGTTGTGGAAGTCAACTGGATATGGGCGGCATATCCAGTTGACTTCCACAACTTCAGCCAAATCGTCATTCCATCTTGTAGCAGTTCTAATTATTCGTTATAGAAACGTTGGCATTTCTACGATCAATGATTTAAGCGCATTGACACTTAAGTTACCAATTGATCAGGCAACGGTGGGTCAAATCATACTTGATACGATCTGGCAGAAAGTTTCAGAGCATTGTCCTCTCCATTATTGAGTAAGCTCTAATCCAACCAAAAACAAGTAAAAAAAGAAACACTAATGCTTTTGAATTCGTGGCTTGCTTGAATTTGTAACAGATTTGTCGGATACTATTCCAAAGCTATCACCCTCGCGAACACAAAACTTATAAATATTCAATAGGAGCGATCGCTCTGAAGTGTCATCCGGCGCACTCCGTGTCAGAGCTGAATTAAGACAGATGGCTTTGATCAAGTACGTTTTCAGTGGTGAAAAAAATATATAAGGATTTAATGTTTCTTATAACATGAGCGTATTAAAAAACAAATTAAACATTTAAAAACAATTCGCTGATCACATCGACCTTCTTAGTGGCGATAGTGTGCAGACCCGTAGATTGGAGGTCACGTATGCGAAGAGAAAAATCAACATTACACAAATTGCGACAATGAAGGAGATAAAAACTGATCTAGGGGGTTGAGACAAAGCTTACGTAGGAGTGATGTAAGACATAACCACTTAGCGACTGGGTTCGTTCGGTCGTAGCTAAGTACGTAACAAGTGAACTTCTTGTGCAGTTGAGTCCATGTTTTTCTTAAATAATTGCATGCGGCTATGACTAGTAATGTTATTTGCTTCACTGTCCACATGTAGAATGACAATCGAGTTGTTAACATTTGTCGTCGTAAACTATCCAACAAATATTAATGCATCAAATCATCCATCAACAAATAAATTGAAACATAACATGTTGACCCAAGTTCAAAGATAATTATCTATGTTTATCTAGAAACCTGTCGGTGCCTATTGTAAGCGTTACCCGGATCGAACTTGAGGAAGTACAATCGACCGGATATAAACCGACACTGATGTATCACTTATGCCCTCCGGTCGCCCTCGTGGAGTGGAGCAAAGGGCGGCAGTAAACCGAAGCCGACATCTTTACAATTACTTGCCCTGACATTCGCACTCAATATTGCTTTGTACAAGTGATCCCTCGTGTAAATAGATCTAGAAGTGTCATATTTTATTTGTCGAACTTTATTTTAAGTATGCGTTATATAATAATCACTCACACATTTACATTATTGAATTCTATTAGACACGACACTGGCACAATCATCAAATCAAAGTCAAAACCATAATTACTAATTTAAAAAAATATACATATTTATCGCGTTTGGCTAAAACAATTTGAATCAATTCCGATATTTCAAACAATTCGCTGCACAACTAAGGTACAACAACATTTCCCGAAGAAGGAAGAAGAAGAAAGGACGGCCGACGATGCCAATAGGTTATGAAATAACTGCCACGTACGGATGCAGCGTAGGTAGAACTCTCGCAAGATGGACCGATTAATATCTTAACTGCTAAGTCTCACTGCGAATAAAAGTATCAATTTGAATAAAGGGAACTAATAATATGCACTAGCTACAAAGGAAAAATGAAACAAATATAATTTACTATATTAAGCCATTCATATTATTTCATATCTAGATTATTTTGATCTTTGTACAAAAAAAATATCACAATAGGAGCCCCTAAACAGCTCCCTGAATTTATCGCGTGTTGATTCAATCATAGATTCCTTTTTAAAATTTGACGTCCGAAAACCAATTTGGGATTACGACGATCAGAGGAATTTAATAATAATATTTATTTGTTATTTGATCCTACAAATAACATACATAAAAATCATTATATTTACATCTATTGCTTATTAGATTTTTTATTAATACTTACGGAAACAGCAATAAGCGATCTTAGAACTTAAAGCAATTGTTTCTAGACAAATCAAATAATACAAAATTAGAACTAATTCTGACATTAAGCCATAATTAGTTTTAATTTGTAAATATTATATAATTTAACTTGTAAATATTATATTTTTTCTCTCGGATTTGCTCTGGTTAATGTCGTTAATTTTTTTTTTCGGAATAAAAGGTATCCTATGTGGTTTTCCGTATCCTGACTACGTGTGTGCAAAATTTCATGCTGGTGGGATGAGTCGTTAAAGTGTAACAAACAAACGAACTTGCGATCGCATTTATAATAGTAGTTAGGATCAATCTATATTAATTCTACATTAATCTGTCAGAAAATATAAATTTGTATTTATATAAGAACATTTGATAAAACCTTAATGTGGCCAAAACTTTCCGTCTAGTCAGTCTTATTTCGTAAACGTATACATTATTGTGTAACAACTGCATTTATAGTAATACTGTTTCAGAATGCAGAAGGTATCAAAGGCGGTAGGGGGGGGGGGCCCTGTCCTCTAAATGGATACCTCGGTTTTGTTGTTGACACCAAGTTAATGCATTCCGGTGTTTTGTTCCCGACAGACAGACAGATTACGGTAGCTCTTGATATCAAATTACTATAGATAATAGGGCTCGCTTGAATGTTTTATGCCGATGCTAAAACGTTTTGTGGTGAAATAGAGAGAGACTTTCTCTAAGCTTTGTCTTATATTACGCTACTGTATTTAGCTATACCAATGTTTGAAGATAGGTTCACTGAAAGAGTTTTGTTTGAAAGGATAATGAGGCGTGTACTTTTTATAGCTTTTCATGCACTTCCTCGAATAATTATGTAGCGAGTCTCGCTTGTATCTATGTAAATACTAAGATCGTAAATTTCATATTAAAAAAATATAGAATACATTTATCTCATAAATATCACACAGAAAATTTCCGTTTCAAAGCGAACGATCAATTATTTAGTTCCAAACCGATACCAAATAGGGTACTTCTTTATTCTTTTCCACGGTTTTGCCACGCTCTGGTGATGTGGATTTTGTGATATAATGAGCAGCTGTGATCACTCATCATCACAGGCGACCCGATACTCGTTTGTTCGCACATAGTATAAAAAAGGCAGGACAAGTACGTTTTTTAAACTATGCACAATGATACATTAACTGCATTAACTGACTATCCTCGTGAAACCATAAGAAAACTAAAAAAAACATCTTCTGCGAGACATATATCATTGAGTGTACTTTCGGGGCGGACATAGTAAATATAGTTAAATATAGTATGTATATTAGCTTTTATTTTATTTAGGATATTTATTACGTTACGAATAAATAGAAGACTGTTACAATTATTGCTGCCAATATAACTTCATCGTACCCCGTTAGAACTCCACAATCACCTTCGAAACTTCCGCCCTTATGAATAATTCCCGAAATCTATCGACAACTTGCCTTTTAACGAGATTGATAATAATTCAAAGCCGAGCGATATGGTCAAAGGGACAAATGCTTTCTGTCTGGAAGATGGTAAATAATTAATTTGACTAATGGCACAGTTTGTTAGCGCGGCTGCCGTATTTGTCACAATGGGAATGGAACGGAGACGTTTGTGTGAATTGATGGCGGTTCTTTGAGTCGCCGGTGCTTTGAGTTAGTTGGGAACATTAC
>DWTW01001608.1:0-12310 GCA_018246275.1 Papilio slateri
TATTAATATATGGTGGAATGCTTCGGAGAGGAGAGCTATGTCCAGCAACAAAGCCTTTAGCTTGTGAACTTAGTGGCGTGAAGAGAATTTATGTATTTCTTATTATTCTTTTCATAAAATCAATTAATCACATATTTATAAAATATTGTCTGATCCAAAAGAGATATGATATGTTACAATATATTTTAAATATCACAAAGGACGAAATGATTGGCGTGGGAACTAAATTTACAAGTACAAGATGTAACAATTTTGGCCAAGCGCATTCCTGTCGCAATGCATCGCCTTTGGAGCCACGCGTTTATCTTACTTAGGAATTATACAGAGCTGTTACTTCAAAAAAACATGGACATATAAAAATCAAGACGAAAAACGTGTAGTTTAGAAAAAAACTGTGCATATTTCAATTATAATAATATTGTTGTAGCGTACATTAAAGTATAAGTAGACCTTAACTCTGTTGATACATTTTAGGAGTGGGTTATAGAAATCTGCCTGTACAAGTATGAGACAAGACCTGTACAAGTATAGAAATCTGCCTGTACAAGTATGAGGAACTTTACATTTTATTCGCAATTCAATTGCAAAAGTCTGACCTGAAATGAAAGGAAATCGTTGTTTCTTGAATAATTGTAATCGTTTTGATAACTAGTAATAATACTGTTAAAATAATTATGTTAGTTATAATTGTTTTACGTTGGAACATTTCATTTCTTGTAACACCTGAATCCAAAGAATGTTCCATTAAAGGAGAATTTTTCAGCTTTAAATTTGGCAAGTTAAAAATCTGGTTAATACGACTCTAGACAATTATGGTACAAAAATAATCGATTATTTTTTGTAACAGGCCGCGGTGCGCAGTGCGCACGCGCTTTGTGGGTGTATTTTTTCACGTTTCTCCGCGATTAGAGCGCTGAACTCCCATGCCTTCGCTTTATCGTTCCGACAACCAAATACCGGCAACATGTGATTATATACGTATTAGGACCAATTTTAATATCGACTTCATTTTAGAGATAATATTTTAATATTTACTCACCGTAAACTTCATTATTGCAATGTTCTTTAAATATATAACTTTACTTTGCAAAAGGACAATGTCTAAGAAGCGAATGGTAGAAGTACGTAATGTCTGTACTGACAATACTCCTAGAAGACGGATGCGAATAATACGTATACGTATGCAAACATATTTAAGGTTTTTTAGGAAAATGCGACACAATTTTTTATTATACACTAGTTGACCTGGTAAACTTCGTTCCGCCTTAGAATTTATGTTGTGTCTCCCTTTTAACTATATTAAATTGTATTAAAAGCTGGATGGGTTGCACTCGGGTATATTCTCGTCATTGAACGTTGAATAAGTCATGATGTATAATTATTGTGCAGGACGACCGGCCTCAGAATTAGTTTAAAATTGTATTATATAGTTACAGTTCCTAATAGTATATGTTAGTACATAGTCATAGTTATAGTTGCTACGCAATAGTAAATAAAATGTAGTTTATAGTAAATAATTAGTATTATATAGTTAATAGTTAATTTGTAATAATGTAAATATATCTGTTTAAGTTAGGAATGTATGAATATGTAGAAATAGATTAACATTCCAAAAGCATGAGTCATAGCAGAAACATAGGTGTGCATCCCATGTTACATACTCTTTAATGTTTCTGTATAATAATATAATAAACATTAGAGATAACGTCGCATACGAAAAATGTACAAGAAAAGGCATTTTCTTGATATATTTCTTTTGAGAATTTTTCATATCTTTTTATTGGTTATTCTTCTATTCAGTGCGGAGACAATTCCAACAAATCAAATATAAACAAAATCTGTGTAACCGCCCTTGAGCTAAAAATGGTCTAAGTAACACGACACGACACAACAACTATGCTAAATATAAGTTGTTCAAAACGAGATTAATTGTAACAGGACATGTTTTTGAGTTGTTTACAGTGTCTAATTGAATTTCCCAGACTTCACGATATAATACTGCTTAAAAAATGGTTCGATAGTGGCAGGGTGTCTAGGCCCATATCGATATGTTATATTATTATACTATCCATTACATGAAACCAATCTTGGTAGATTTTTAGGTTATTCATTAAGAAGATGATTAATTGTAAGAAAAGCTGCGTGTAAAGTAATACGGCCTGACTTAAATACAATCATTTATTTAAATGAAAAGCAGAATATTTCGCCCTGTGAAAATATTTGAAACAGTTACCATTGTGTACCTCACTTGTTCTTGTTTGATCTCAGTAGTGTACACATTTAGGCAGGGCAAGAGAAGATCTATAATAAAAACAATTGTAAAACCATGGTTCAAGCGAATACATTTTGTTTCACTATCTAGTTCATTTCGATCTGTTTACAGATTTCACGTTCATTAAGTGTAGCTAGATTATCATTTGTATATACATAGCATAACAATAAATAGTAAGGTTAAATATATTATTTCGCGTATATTCAACAGTGGATTTGAACATCAGAAATCCAACAGTGTATCGTTCTGTCAGATTCAGTCAGAGTTTTGTTTTATTGACGTCTCTTGGTACATTTTTCGGGCGAGGATGTTTGAGTTGTGCAAACGTACGTTTCAGACCTCCGAGGTGAACATGTGTAACATACATTCTCAGACTGACTATAAGCAGTATGATCCGAGCTTTTAAAATCTTAAGGCGAAGGATACATTTCAATAATTAATAATACCAACCGTATTAAAAATCCGAGATAGAAGAAATAAATAGATTACTTAGAAATCCAAAAATCCAATAAAAATGGGGTCAAAATGTTTGTTTCTTCAATATTTACTCTCTCTGTTATATTTTACTTCTCTCTCATGTAAAGAAATGTGGATTAATATCTTCTAAAACTTTAAAGGTAAGATAAACATCATCTAATGTTCCAATCTGACCGATCTTAGCCCTGTATCCAAAAGTTTCTCTTTATATTCTTTAGACTATCAGTTCCGGGTTAAGAAAGCTTTTTAGTGGTAATTTTATTATTAAGAATATAGAATCATAAACATTGATGTTTACGATTGATCAATGAGAATCATAAACAAACAATCTAGCGATTACCAGCACTACTGGTAATCACTAGCTTTACATCTTGGTTGTACATTGGCGTATATTTTAACGGATGTCGTATAGTGGCTAATTTCAGTTATAGATTTTTTTCTCTTTTTCTAATTCTTATATATTATTAGCATACAATGCATGCTTCCTCAATTTCCAACAATAACCTCAATTAAGCTACAGTCTTACTTGAATACTCAGTTTTATTTGCTACTAACTGTTAAGGTTTAATTGTCATATTTTATAAGGATATTTAATTTCATATATACTTCAATTTAAAACTTAACTTTAATTTGAGGTCGTCTATAATTTTCTCTTGAAGCACTTCGCCTTAAGTGACCCGGCGCGACCCAGTGCCCTTGCGCATCGCACTCGGGCCCTGATTGGAATTTATCGCCCTCCTGCCCTGTAACTTTGCGCGCCGTGCTCTTAGACCTTTTTGTTTTTTTAGGTCGACATGTGGTAAGCAATAATTTGGAGTCGGTACTTTTGGTATGCTTATGTTTCAGAGGTCAAACAAATTAAGATGTTAATTCTTACTAGATTTGCGGTGCAGATAGTTATTGATAATATTATTAAAGACTGTTTTTCCGTAGGCCGAATGAATTAGGTCTACATTTAAGGTGACGAGATGACTTAGAAACAACGTGGGTTTAAATCCGGCTTCTGACATGAAATTATTAAAAACAATTTTAATACAAAAGGTTATCAGGAAATTCAAGCTTCAAGTTGACACTTATCAACTTACTATCTTCTACTTCATACATAAAGGTTAGTAATATACCTTTAAGTTCTCAAGTACTATCAATGTTCGTAGGCAGCGATAATCACTTTCCATCTACTAAGAAGGAATTATATGCAATAGATATGTTTTACTTTGTCTATGTAGAAATGGTTTGTATTGACATCTCTAGAATACATCCTTATTGGTCGTAAGAATTTATTGTTAAAAGCTTTCGGCCGTTAATCTAATAACAACGGGTAAAGACACAAATCGAATGAGCCCATCACAATAACGGCACAGCCAGCAGTACAATAAATTATAAATTGTCAGCGCCATATAAGTCGGGATGGTCCATATTTCGGTGTGAACCGGCGGCAAATAAGTCAGGGGTCGTAGTCGGAGTCAAGCGATCGACAAACTGCGCCATTGTAAAGCTATTACAAAGCATGAGGCTGCACACGCAAATGGAGGCAAGTGTAATTTTAGTTTTGGTCATCATATTTATTATAAAAATGTAAAGATACGAAAATCTTAGTTATCTTTTGATAAATCTCCCACTTTTCATATTAACCTAATGGCGTTAGACTTACAGATATGTTTAACTACTTTATACTATGCCTTTCAGTGGGTAAGTTTGTTGGTCTAAGTGACAACACTTTATTATAATGTATAACTACCTAATATACATGTATAACTACCAAAAAGTTCAATCGTTAAAAGTGTTGCAGTTTAATACTTAATCCCAGATCTGAGATTAGTTGCAAAGATATAAAGAATCGATATTTTGCCAACATTTACCTGTCACTTACGTATTATCACTACGATGTGTAACTAACTTTACTTACAAGATACTTTGTATCTGCGTGTTAGTGTAAAGGTCTGAAGGTATATACATAGAATGCGAACAGACTCAGTGCGAGATGACGTGGTAGCAATCGAAATTGCAATTAGCAATTTAATTAGTGCCAGCACCGTGATCAAATTTAAAGCGATCCCTAGGTCACTGAACTATTATGACATCTTCAAGTTGTCGTGTGGGTATCATAATGCAATGACGTTACGTTATTATCCGTAACTATGAAGAGTTAGAGGGGGCATTGCGAGCCTTTTTATTTTGGGGAGTAGATACAGCAAAAACAGTAGAATCTCAATTAGAGAATCTGAGAGATGGGAAAGGAATTGGTTCACGTCGTATTTTTAATAAAAGTTTTTTTATAATGAGCTAGTCACGTTTTTTTAGAGTTTTAGAACTAGAGCCTGGTACTAAGTGGCGATGTGCTCGAAAGATGGTACGATCGGTAGTTTTTCAGTCCATTCACTCTTCTCTAGAAGATATACGTCATAATCGAATTAGAAGGCTGAGGCTGGCAACATAATCCAATATTTTGTTGTATGTACAATAAACATAGATTCAAATTCAAACCGCTCGTTTAAAGGCGGGGTATATCAACTATATAAGAACCAAAGAAGATCGGTAAAACATTGTTAGCTATGTTTATCTCTGTCTATTCCAATAATGTTACAAGAAGTGGTTTCTAATAATAAGAATTTCTAACACATGTAATCCTATTAAAATATTGTTTGAAGTTTTAAAATTCCATTTGCGTAGTTGTGCGCATAGCCCGCGGCGGCAGTCGTCGGTTGCGTCGACAGCTCGTTGCGTTTCGCCGCGAGCGCATATTTGTGAACGCCATCTAGTGATCTAGTTAGAATGCGAGTTACGATGAAAGCAAAGCTTTGAACATCTTCGGGTTATATGCACGTCAGACGATTTTATTGCGCGTGAGAATTAATTTTATTGCAAAACTGTTGCTAGGCAACAAGGATGAATGTATTCGAAATTAGATAAGGTGATACATATATAAAATTTAGGATTTATATATTGGTAGATACCTTATAATTTATCTAGTTTCGTCCTTACTTTATCTCAGCTTATCTGATTTTACGGACAGATACCACTATTCCAGTGTGAAAATATGTATCTACTCCATAATTCGTAATTTTGATTGTGTATTTAAGATATTAATAACCTCTGTCTACCCCTATAGATAACGGGCGTGATTGGTTATTTATTAATTTTTATTTAAGATATGATCTTTATAAATAAAGGAAACTTTTTTATGTAAGAAGGTGGCAAACGAGCAAGCGGGTCACCTGATGTTAGGTGACCGTTGCCCATAGGCATCCGCAACAAGCCAACTAATCGCTTGCGTTGCGTACGTTTAATGGACAGGAAAAAGGATGTTTCCTTTCTCTATCCATTCCTTCCCCGTCCAATCCTCTTTCCCTTATCCTTATTAGAGTTTGATTGGAAGGGAGAACTTAAATTGGGCCACCGGCACCTCACAAACCAGGTCAAGCGCAGTAGCATACTTCTACTTCACGCCTGTCTTCTGGGAGGTCTTGGTATTTTACCGGTCGAGCCGGCCCATTCGTGCAACAGATGTTATTGTTGCAGGTGCTACCACTGTTAAATTACCAATGTATAGCAAAAATAAGCAACTTAGGAAGAAGACAGAGGTTTTTTTTATTTTAAGAAGGATCATACCATACCAACCACATATCCGTAACCGGTAACAATAAAAATACGTTATTAAAAATATACACCCATTCGTTTTCAAACAACTTATCAAGTTAAACGTATATCTCATATGTGTAAAATAGGAAAAGTATTTAATCCAAAATTTGCGACCAACATTTACGACCAACATTTACGACCAACATTTACGACCACTACGACTCGACAGCTGCTGATAACGGAATTACGCAACATGTACGTTTCCTAACTTTAACCGGGTGCACTTAAAGGCTGTTTCGAGTTAAAGTTTGAATTTAAAATAAATACCTTTTAATTTTTTTCTTAAATGAGGTAATACAAAACGAGATTAATTAGTACAAATGTAGAAAAAAATACTTGTTTGACCGGCCCCGGGTATTTTTAAAAAGTACGACCAGAACTGGTAGAATTAGCACCAGCTGTTTCTTGAATGGGCCGGTTCGACTTGGGGAGTAACACAACCTTGTTGTGTACCGATGGGCAGTAGACTCTTGTCTACTGTCCTGTCGTGTCTTGTATACTGCCCTTCATTTGCCTACGCAAAGGCTGGCTATCTCTTCCAATGCTTGCCGTGTTGCAACGCATGCATTGTGGCGGTGGTCGCTTAATATTAGGTGAGACCACCGTTAAATATATTAGAGAGTTCTATTGCGATGTTACAATACAAAGGAAAGGAATGTGTACTAGAATAATGTAAAAAAATCGAATGGCGTCACTATTACAACAATATAATAGAATATTTTGTTAAATATTAGTTTACGTTATTACCACAATCGCCTTCTGCTGTTTTCGAGAAATATGATAAGTAAATAAAGAACAATTAATCTACGTTTTAAACGGGAACCGGGTAACATACTAGAATCCGAAATCCTTTATGAATGGAAACGGTAATCTTTTGCCACAAAGCTTTCAGTGCAAAATTGGTATTAAATTCGTACCGAAACCTGTCAGGTGAACACATCCTGTGAAAGAAGAGAACTTATTCATTATAATATGTAAAACACCGAATCTGAATGTGTTATCAGTGTTGCAAGCACCTTCATTGTTTCCCCGGCCCGATCTTATTTGCATACAGCCGTCCATCTGCATCGGGCCGCATTGATCGATCCGGCATCGAGATTACATCGGTGTTGCCCTCTCGCTCGTTTTATTTTCCCTTCCGCTGCTCATTCAGTGATGCATTGAAATTTTACACCGTGAATAAATAAACGATTCGTCGATGTAGGTCCGAATGAAATAAGGTTAATTCTATTTAAACCGGTAACTAACCACAATTTAAAATCCACAAAACTAAAAAATGCGTGGTTTGACTTTTTTTTCAAATTTGAAATTATAATTTAATTCCTAAATTATTTTTGGGAAGCTACAACTCATTTCAATGAATTTTTATACCCATCTCAATACTTAGTCCTTTTTAAAATTTAACAACAAAATATTTTTATTAGTATAGTAAGTGTCATCGAATAGATAGTCAGTTTCCTAATGAAGAATTCTCCTGTCAAATTTCGAACATATGAATACAGATTGATGTTTGTTGAATTATTTAATAATGTCTGCCTTTCTGTGTAAGGTTTTGAAGGTTCCCTTACAATGAATATATTATGGTTATAGTACTTACGTTAAACAATGTCTAGAATTCTTACGTAAATATTTTTGAATTTCTGTAGAATAGATATTACTAAATTCACCTAAGTAGCGTGGTCAATTAGTTCTAAAATAAGACTAAATGGTGTTGATTAGATTGCTTTTAGTCGTTCAATAATTTGTGATATTAATACTAACTATATGTAATAATTTGATACAAAATAGTATAGTTATTTAGAGGTAAATTGGGTAACGATAAGATTGCTTTTGCTTTTATCGATGAGACATTGCTCAACCATTTCTTATTCTTCTTTAACCATCTTAGTCTTCAGAAACTGTAAAGAAGAGAAACTAACCCATAGTTTCTCTTCTTTACAGTTTTTGTTGTATATATTTTTTGTACAGGATGAAAGAAACCCTTTAATGTCCTTGGACTGTTTGACTGTATTAGTTGCCTAAAGCAAGTAGAATTATGATGCATTTTTCATACCGCTTGAAAAATAATTTCACATCATTATTATACCCAATTAAATTAAAACCGGTACGGCACCGGATCGGGTACGTCACTAACCCGCACAGGCTTGCGTGACCTCTGCCCTTCGCCCGCGCGGTTGCCCGCCCCTCCCTCCCCGCCCGCCTCGCGCCGCACACATGCCTCGCCCGAGGCGATCCCGCCCCGTGCCTTTTTAGTATCGAAGAAAAAAGAATCGATACCAAACAAAATCTTTTACTTAGAGCATTATGATAGTGCGATTTACCGCAGAGTTATTTTTAAAAGTGAGCAATTTGTTTGTGATAGTAGGACATAAATATTTTAAGAATACTACATGGATAATCAGATACTGCGATATTTTACTATCTGGGATGACCTGATTTTTTGATAAAACTTGCGCCATGGTATTAATTGTGATGTCATAATAAGTTCTGTAGAAATCGGACGCCATTTTGCTATTTCTGTTCGCGTCGTTTGGGTGGACGTCGTGTCAAAAAACCGTAAAAACTTATTTATATGAAGTCGCAGCTAAGTGGAGCTTTAGCGGAATTATGAATATTTTTTTGCTGCTGGTCGTTACAGATTTGAACATTTAAATTTGTTAACATAGTATTCAATGTGTATAATGTAAGAAAAAGCAAAATTAATTTATAATACATTAAGTTATTTATAATTTATGTGCCAGAATCCCCAAAAGCTTACGGTTTGTGGATAAAAAGTAAAAGACAGTCTGTGAAAAGAGTGTAATTACTAAACAATAGGTCAACGTATAATACGTATCTACGTCACTTCATAAAAAGTAAAAGAATATCTTCTTTTACTTTCTATGACCTCTTGATAACTGAGACATGGAGCACGCGATGCCCAAAAAACATGTGTTCATCATTAAGTCGTGCGGAGCATAACTCACATTCCACGCATTATTCTTTGAAAGGTATTCAAACTACAATGCCCGATCAAAGTCGGCTTGACTCAATTAAATCTTAATTCGTACAAAGCAGTCGATTAATGAAATTATGTCGACATTTACTCGAGCTAACCATCCGACGGGCACAATAGACATCTAAATAGTAACAATCGAGTCAAAGGATCGTCGAAATCACGCCGCAACAAAAGCCCTAACTAACCCGGCTCGCTTCACGGTGACTATTAAAATTTAATGACATGATTTATTCCGAAAAAATAAAAACGCACGAGAAAAGGGTACGATGTTACGATCCATTTTTCATAAAACGCAGTTGGTAGCAAATGGTCAAATAAAAAATGTTTAACCGGACCGACACTTTATGAAAAACGCACTCCGGCTCCGGGGTGAGCGCGGGCTTTGTCATCGCTCGGGGAATTTATTCATGCTTACCTGTTGAGCCCCAGCCGTGAATAAAATATTAACAATATTCCATTTTTCTGGATTCATATTGCATAAGGCGCAACAGCCACCCGAAAGTACGGGCACCATGTTTTAAAGTGATTTGCCTTAAAAGTTACTAATGATAATTAATAACAACTCAATTAAACAGTGTAAAATGCAGTTTAGCAACAAATTATATTGAATTAATTTATTTTTAATTAATTAATTAATAATTTTTGAACGATGATCATTTCTTTGCATAATATCGATAAAATTCTGTACAAACACCCTAATTATATCGAAAGTCATAAACCTATATTGATGATGATAATTTTGTCGCTTTAAGTCTATTAAAAGGTTTTTCTTTTCATTAGCCTACTGTAGATATACTGCTAGCAAATGACAATGTCCCTCCGATATAAACAAAAGACTGCAAACTTTTCAAAGAAATTAAAATTTATTAATCTTTTAAATTAAATATTTACATAATTTATTTATCTTATGCATATTATTTCTTAAACTTTTTGCCTACACCACATGTCTCTCTATTTTTCACCAATTTTAAACCACGAATTCATTACATATCAAAAAATACTAATTGTTTAATATTTATGTTTTCGTTAAAAATATTCAAATGTCAAATCCGAGGTTATAAGTCCCTAAACAGAGATTTAAATGAGATATCGATTTAGTCTTGTTGTCTACCATTAATCATCCTAAGCATATAGAAAAAAGATATTCGTAGCCATCAAAGGGATCAAATCAAAGGGGGTGGGATTTATCTGACAATGGAATTAATCATAAAATTATAATAAGTTGAAAAAACCCTACCTTGTAACTTTTCAAGTGTAAACGTGTACGAATCGCAATAGTAATTGCTATGTCTGTCAGTAGACAGAGATAGTAACAGTAGGTGAACAACCAGTAGGTGTACTAGTAAAACTAAGCTAAAATAGTGAAAGGCCTATCCTTTGGAGAAGTAAAAAAAACAAGTGAGGGTAGCATTAAAAGTATCGGTCGGTACTTTCGTGCACTTGTACATCGACAAATAATATTTGGTCATTCACTTGGTGGTAGCCATCTCATTTATAATATTTTATAGAAATCAACAAAACACGGTCGAAAACATTACCTTGGCCCATACAAAGCGATGTGGCCCCATTCTGTACGGCATTTTTATTGGGAATTAGTTATGATCGGTGTGTCCGTGATATTTTCGAATCTTTTGATTGTATTTAAGTTTACGTAAGGGATTACATTCGAAGCATTATTGTGATATAATACCATTGTTAACGCATAATGTTTACAATGTTGTTGTGAAACATTGTTATAGTACTTTGTTTAGTAAGACATAGCTCATATAGATTGTTATGGAATTCATCTGCTTTATTATGTCTTGATTTTTTGGGTAAAGAATTGTAACATAGGTCATATAAACGTGCAATCTGTGGGCCGCCTTTAAGCAGAGGGCATACGGTGCGCTGCGTGTTCAATATAATAACGGCCTTAGGGCGATGTTGGGGTTACCACGGTTTTGTAGTGCGTGCAATGTTTGCTGAAGCAGAAGTGAATGACTTTTTTGCCATCACGCGTCAAAGATCTGCATAGCTGCTATGGCGTATTCGTTCTAGTGATAATTCTCTCTTGAGGATTTTTGCAGCTAGATGGGATAGTCCAGCCTGGAAATTCCAGCTGGCTAGTCAAATGTAAATGATTTTAAATATAAACCTAATACTAACATTAGGCTAAGTTTTACTGTTACTAATATATGGATGAAATATTCTGAAATAAATGGTTATTTATTTATTATTTATAAAAGATTAATTAAAGTGACCCGTAGAAATGGCTTTTGAGTATTTAAGGTGAAATGGACAATAAGATTAAGTTTCCTAGTGATCAATTCACTAGGACAGTGATGAGTTTACCAACATGAACAATTGTGTTACCTCCGCTTAAAAGTTAAAGAATTAAAATACCATGGCAGCTTATTAAATACTAAATGTGGCTCACATTCGATCATGAGGTGATCAATTCAACTTTGTCCCTAAGAGGTGGATCATCGAATCACTATATGTACACTTACTTACATTTCTATTCGTAAACACTTATCAATATTACTGTTAATTAGTTAACATTCACATAAAATGTCATCTCAGTTTTTTTATAGAGAAAGATATATATATATATATATACACACACACATACACACTCTCACACACAGACACACACACACATACACACGCACACACACAGACACACACACACACATACACACGCAGGAACACACACACAGCGTTGTAACATGAATGCAGTGATAACTATAACACTAACTTACCCCCTGTACAAATGATTTCGAACTTAGCCACAGTAAGGACGGGGAGGCTGAAAATCAGCACGGCTTCCTGTGTCAAACCGGAAGCAGCATCAGCTGAGTCTCCGCCGAAATCCGGCCCCGTACCCTACAGTATGAAGGACAGTTTGTATGGAACTAACGAAAATTTTTTTGCTCAAATTGCTA
>DWTW01001609.1:0-12310 GCA_018246275.1 Papilio slateri
GTCTATGGGTAGCGGTCACTTAATATCAGGTGACCGCTTGCTCGTTTGCCACCAGTTCCATAAAAAAAAAAAAAAAATAAAATAAATTCCCATAACCTCGAATTCCTATATTACCGTAGATATACCTATATCGATATAAAATAAGTATAAATAAAAGAAACATCTTCACTACTAAAGACTAATTAATTAGTGACAAAAGCGAGGTTTAACGACAGCCATAAATTTTCCGCGATGGATTTGCATTTGAATTATGGAATCTAAATCGAAGAAACAAAGAAAAAATCGAATTTATGCAACTAGATACGAAGGTCGTAGCTTCAAACAGCTGGTCGGTCCGCCTTAACGATAGAGACCCAGGAACGAATTCCATCGTGTACCAATGGGTTTATTAAAAAAAATCCACTAAAATATCTTCGCTCAATACGAGTAAAACAGAAACAGCGAAGACAGCGACCTAGAGAATTACAAATTGTGAACTGATGAATCAATGATGACGTGCTATTTCTCGACCGTTTATAAACTGTCGAAGTCAAATCGTCAAATTGAGAACTGATATTTTGCTTGCTTTATTACGTTAAGTTGAAGTTAGAATGGAAAATAATAATAGGTGATAGTTATGTATAAAAATAACATCTTAAAAATATGTTCATCAAAGAAAAAATAAGTTTGTTGCGTTGGACGTGAAACGATTATAAACAGTAAACTACTGTCAGTCGGTGACATAGGACATAAAAAAAACATTAGTCAAAGGTCACTGAACGACAAGATATTCTATAGACTGTGTTGACTAACGACATTTTTTTGAAAATTCATTTCATTGTAAATGGAAGAACATGATAGCATTTTCTCACAGACTACAACATGGTTTAAAGGTAACTTGATACTTAACGTTACGGACCTCTAAAACGTTTGAACGCGGGGTTGTACGATAAAACAAAGAGCCGGGACACGCTCGTGTATTATTATTATCAGAATTAAACGCCGAATTAATGTGCAAAGGTGATACGTCATGCTGGAAGCGTTGCAATGCTCTGTAGGGGGAGCCTACGCTGATGTAGAAGTTTTGATACTTGATGATGGTTATTATTAGAGATCCTAAATGAATTTGAGATATGGCCTTGAAAAGTGAATGTAGTTGGTAATAGAATACAAAATGTAGAAACATAAATATTTCTACTTAAACTAGAGAGCCACTATACATAATACGTTTTCCTTAAGAATTCCACAAAACATTTCATAAACAAGTACAAAAGTAACCGAATCATTTGGAATGTATCTATAGATACAGAAATTCTTACTGACGTCGGTGAAAGCCACAGTGTTATGTTTTTCGATATCAAATAATGTGGGCCATCCTCGCAATACTATATTGTAGACCATTAACACTGCTTTTGCCATGAATATAATAGAATATAATAAATTATGCGAATTAATACCACCATAAAAATCAAGCGCTACTACATTCCATTTTAATTATTGTTCAAGTTTCATTTCGTTATTTTTGTCTTGAATTAAATTAGTATTCAAGCCCGCGAATTGGAGAGATTGGTAGATATTACGATTTTAATTACACAAACTATGCATACTTGTCTATTATTAGTACTTACATGGTGTATGTGTAAGTTTGAATAAAACTATAATCAACGTATAGAATGAACATAGGTTCGTTCAAGTATCAAGAATCTACAGGCAGTAACAAATAACGCAAGGCAACGCGTCACACTATGAAATAATAGGAAAGGAATAAAAAAATAACCCAAGGTGAATGCCGGAGCACGTAGGTAGGTTTTAGAAATAATGAATCGAGCCAAAGGGTTCGGCATATTAATGTAATAGGGGTGCGACCCCTCGTAATCATAGGTGATCTGGCGTCGGACGATGCTCTCTGTCCTTTTTTATTTTTTTTAAATTAAACCCAGCACGGCTATTAAGTTTGGTCAGTGAGAGCTCACGCGGCGGGTCTCTATTACTCGATGTTTCGCTTTCACGATAGGTAAGGAAGAATCCTCTTATTTTATTGTATTTATACTAAATTATTTCTCTTCTATTGGATCTTTTTCCTTGACTAAAAAATTACAGCATCTTTTTAGTCTAGGACAAGTATTCAAATCACTATTTATAGTTAGTTAGTGTTATGATCAATCGCTGTACATTGTGGACATATTCAGTAATGATTTTTGTGTTAATAACATTTATAAAATTAGAATCTATCTTCGTCGGGTGCTCCTGCAACTAGCGGTGGTCAGCAGTCAGCTTCGTCGTTGTTATTTTTCGTGAGGTGTGTGACCTCGGCAGCTCGCACGATTCAAGAATGTTACATAGCCAATTTTTTTTTCTGCAACCAACACCTATTCTTCCGGCAACCTTTCCCATCATGATGAGTTGACGGAGTTCATAACTTTCGTGTTTAAGCATATGGTCGACTTTTTCATCTTGAAGGTTTGTATTTTTTGTTTTTGATTGATGCGTCGCAGAACGTTCAAATTCGAGATCTTATGAGGCATCAATACAGCTAGTTGGACACCAGTTGATTGAGTATTGGGATACCTTTTATCCAATTTCGGTTGTTTTCGTAGACTATGATAACAAATTGATATATAAAAAAAGGTAATTAGCTTATGTTAGGTTGTTTTCTTATACTGGTGGGCCATGGTTGAGTATCTGAGAACGCATCACAAAAGTAAGATGTGTGGTATACTAAAAATGGCCATATGAAGAGTATTCGTAGCCCAATGTACATGCCTTTTGATAAAAAAAACGTATGTTGTGTGTGTCAATGCTTGTAATTTATCTAGATATCATCATCGTCAACCACCAGTATATCAGAAGCAGCTAATATATTTACTGCAGGATGGAGATTTTCACCAAGGAACGCCATAAAAGTACGTCTATGACGCCACAAGGATCGTTCTCACCCAGCGGTTTCTCGCAGCCTTGACCAAATCGTATATATCGATATAAGTCGATTAAATCGATTTAAACCTTGAATCTAGCGAATAATAGTTAAATTTAAACAAGACAAAACGTATTCTAGGTATTGTAGGAAGCGTCGCCGCAACATGTGGCCGAGCGGTAGTATCGAGCACCACATGTGCCGTTAAAACATGTTTAAAAAAAAACAGCCAGATTTTATACAATTACGCTTTTTGTTGTACGCTCTCGGATACCCCGCAACGATCTGCGTTGTCCTCGAAAACAAATATACAACATTTTACTGTATACAGCCGAGAAACCCGAAATTAATCTATTCTAATCCTTAAAAATTACGTAATAAGAGTTTAATTGGTATTGAGAAGTGCACGAACATATAGGAACAAGTTCACTAGTAAACATTCGTACTTTAAAGCATACCTAGTTTGTGAAACTATTATTGTAAACTATTTATGTAAATCTCGATTCGGTTATTTTTGTTACTGCACGCTGTTTGTAAACAATTTTAATTTTGGTATTGAAATAAATTTTAGTTTTTATGTTGTGACGTGCAATCGTTCTTTTAAGAGATTTCGGTGTAAACAGGATGCCGTTTTTTTTTGTAAATGACAAAGAAATGATCAAAATATACCATGTAACATACTAAGTATGTTGTGTGTATGTTGTATTACTTATATTTTATAACATATATAATTTAACATATATTATATATGCATATACTTATGGAAAAATCTAGGTGATTCGGAGAGAAATATGTAGTGAATCCTTGGTATAAAACACTAAGGACCCTAGAGCGTTACGCCTGTTTCTGTGCTCCAAACGTGCATACTGATGTAAGATCGTATACAATTCCAAAATCGATAAATGGTCTCATTATGTTAATGCTTGTGATATGTTTTTTTTTCGATCAGGTTCCGTACCACAATAACATAAAGTTTCGCCAATAATAGTCTATGTAGGCTAAACAGTCACGCTACTATCATCAACCGTTGTCGTAGTTAAACGACAAACGTGGTCAAATAGTCGTTGTCTATGGATTTGGGGCCTACATTGACGTCGTGATCGGTCGCGCGTTATGTTTTGGTCGCACAGTATCGCGTCGCGTTCCGTCGCTCACCCAGGACATCGGGACAGGTCTCTAAAAATTTACATTATATAGTATATATTCAATGATGCTTTAAAACGAAACTGCCATAGCCAGCATCTGTTAAAGTTAAATTTAAGTCATTTTACGTTTTATTTGGTGATAGATTACGCTCGAAATCGATCAACAAATCGATTTCGAACGTAATCTAAAATTAAGATTTTATAATAACGACAACTTTAAAAGGTGTTTTTGCAAAAATTTACTCTCAAAGTAGTTATAGGTGATTTATTTTGATGATATTTTAAAAGGTTTTATATATAAGGATTAGCAAGTTAATTTAATGAAGAAATTCGTATCTAAATCGCACAAAATATTTTACAAACCAGTACCATTAGTGGAGGTTTTGGTTAAAAATATATGTATTTCAAGTTTCGATAGGCGTTTTGAAATTAAAATATTGAACGTTTTAATTAAAATCAACTTTTAAAATATTCAATCTAGCTTTTAAAACTTTACAAGCAAAAAATTGGCAAGTAATTTGTATACCTTATCAAGTCTGTAACCTATGACACTCTAAGACGCTGCTGCAGACTGAAGATAGAAAGGAATTTGTAGTTAATCGTCTTGTAATTTTTAGGAGAAGCCAAACGTGCAAAGTGATTCACAGGTGTGACCACCGCTTCGTAGCAACATACGCAGCAACCCAGTTAATTTTCAGATACGTTTTATGTAGCACAAAGAAGTTGGTTAAATATATAGCTCACCAAACGAAATAAGGAAGTAGAAGTACAAGTAATAGTTTATTTGAAAAACAAAAAACAATTTGACTGTATCACCATAGTCTAGTTATAGTTTTATAAAAAGGAAGGAATGGGGAGGGGAACAGGATTTAACGGGCGAGAGGATGAATTGGAAGGCGAAATTTCCTTTTTCTGTTTATCCCCTCCTCTGTCCATTTAAGGTGGACAACTCATTAGCTTATTGCTGGTGCCTATGGGCAGCGGTCACTTGATATCGGGTGCGGCGGGTACAAACGCTTGCTCGTTTGCCACCTACTACTATAAAAAATATTATGTAAAGAGTCCGTTTAACTTGATCGAGTGGACATTAGCCTAATGCTGATTTTAGCATACTGTTAATCTCATTACTCCCTAGAGCTTGCTTGCTAAATTAAGCATTTTTATTTGTTCGTTGCAAAAAAACTAAAATATTCGTATAATATTTGCAAAGTAAACCGTCCATATAACACTATGTGTTGTGTTGATGAATGTATATTGTCCCGTCAATATACATTCCTTGTAGCCAATTAACATGGCATTGAACTTTTAAAAAATATTAATGGAGCGAAATTGTCACATATGTACTGAATTATGATTTAGGATTTCACCGGTCGAGCTGGTCCATTCGTGCAAGAGATGCTGTTGTGGTCTCTGCCACTGATAAATGTACGTACCATCTCTTCATCATCTCTTGGTAAGGTCTCGTCATAGTCGGACGGAAATACTGAAGCCAGCCCTATGTTCCACTCCTTTCCTGTATACACTATGAGCTAAGATTTAAATCGCTTCGTACGAATACGCGGTGTCGACTACAACGAAAGTATTGAGTACTAGTAGTTTGTCTAAGCACCCGAAGGTAGAACGAAAATAGGGTAGGTAGAACAAATTGTGTAATGTCTGCGCACAATTCCAAAATATAAATCCTGTAGAGCATCTTAAGCTGTTTAATTTATATTATGTGCCGATGAGAGACATCAATTTCGTAACAATTTTTATTACGATTACCAAAAATAAATTAATTCAGCAAGTTGGATATATTCCATTATGATTTAACTTTTTAATGAAAAATGTGTTTAAACTATGAGACTTATAATGCTATCCTGTGCATTTGTATCAATATATTAAATAAGTTTTCATAGAAAATGTAAGCTTAACTCTCACCAAATCCAATAAATAAAAAGCAACCTCAAATTGCGGCACATTCGTGAAATTAGAACGGCATTAAAAAACACAATTCGGAATTCTAACTGAGGCACGTCAATCGCGGATTTAATTTGATTGGACAAACTCCCGCGGGATGCGCCACTGACGGGAATAGGGGAAATCGGGGGAAAATAAAATTTTTATTGCATCACACGTGTAGAACGTCCAGTATTATTTGACCTCGCGGTCTCCCTACTTTACTGTCATAATTCACGTCGCTCGCAGAAGTTTATCGTATGGCGGGATCTAGAGGTATTGGTTTGTATCGTAGGGGAGTGTGGGATAACCAATCATAGGTCGATGTTTCGATTGATTGGCAAAGGGCGATTTGGCTGTGCTCCCCGGTACGGGGGCGCATTCGCGAATTTTTTTGCCGTATGTGAGATGTGGGTGGGACTTTTATGTAAACAAGTACTACGAAGAATTTAATATGTGATTAACTATTTGTAATTGCTATAAATAAACTATTCTTAATAATATATGATTCTTCTGTGTGTGTGTTTGTCATCTAACTCATCCTAAGCGGCTGGTGCGATTTGGATGAATTTTTCAATAGGTTCCTGGATGGTTTGAAAACGCAATTGGACCCCGTAGGTGGCGCTGTCATCGGGTTCCACGTAATATAAGCTAAACCCGCAAACTAAACTAGTACTAAATCATTTGCTGTATTATTATAAAAATAAATATTCTCAATGTATTTATAATAAATATCACCAGCAAAAACATTTGTTTGCTTGTTGTTGCCGATTTTAATAATTTTTTTATTCAATTTAAATGACGTGATAACTTATTAGGGGTGTCAACGCATCTACCAATTGCAATCTTTAGGTGAGTATTTATTTAACGAATTCTTCACGGACAGCTGCAAACATCGATATTATTTACTGGTTACAGTAATCGATCTGTCACCGATCGATTGTGTCAGTCGAACCTCGTCAGTTTATGATCGGAGTTGCCGCGTCGTTTCTCGTCAGTTTATAAACTGTCGAAGTCAAATCGTCAAATTGTAAACCGATATTTTTCTTGCCTACATTAAAATTTTAGTTAGAATGGAAGACATACAATGTTACATATTGTTAGGTAGGACGTGATAATCGAAGAAAAAATATTTTTTTTACGTTTGACATAATACGTCAAATTGTCAATGATTCGTTCAGTTCACAATTTGATGATACTTCATTATATGACTAGTCCGATTATAAGGTGACAAAGTTCAAAATCGGTCGGTGACATATATATTGCGTAAGATTGTTGATGCGAGGTGAAATGTATGCATAATGCATAGATTCGCTACCTACGTCTAATCCGTATTTTTGTGTCGGTGATTAGCATTATAAGAACCCAGCGGACACCGTCTCACGCGATCAGAGATTTTAACCTCTGAGTATGGTACTTATCGGTGAATAAATTCCAAATAGCAGCTGATAGTGAAACACAAGTCGTGTTTAATCGTCGAGAAATACTTGGAATTTATCTAGTCGAGTCTTTAATGTTAGTGGCGCCACTTCGAGCTGATTATTTTTATATTTTCTTTAAATATATGAAGTGGGAACTTACCGACTTAAAATTAAATATTATTCATCTTTTAAATTAAAATAAGATTACTTAACCCTGACTACAATGTGTTTAATCGAGTAAATTAAAACAAACATCTCGGTGTGAAATCTGTTCAGTTCAATCTTGAAATAAATTTCACTTATGTTTTCCAAAATTATTTTTATTTCATGTTTTCATTTTAATATGGCTATATATGTTTATTCCTTAAGCTTTTATAATTATTTTTTAATTCTCTTATTTAACGCGACTATCAAAAATATAAAAAAAAACTACTTTAAATATTTCTTGGTGAAGAATCCGTCTTTAAGGTAACCGATTAATCTTATCGTGTATGTTGGTAAAAGATTTGCGAATATGTTATTGTTAAAACCCCATGTTGAGAATGCATACATTTCTATTATAATGTTAAATTCATATGCGAGAACTTTGTACGAAAACTTATTTACGATTCGAGATTCCGTTCCCTGAGAACTGTTACTCCGGTAGCTGATATTTGCATACCAAGGAGGTAACATTTAAATATCGAAGGCGCATATTAAAATAGTTGTAGCAATCAATCGAGAATGAAATCCGCGTTCATTGTGATGTCCCAGACCCTAAACTTTTTCCCACGGCGTCTCGCATCGCGTATGCAAATCAACGCACCGCCAAGCATCCAAATGTGAACAGGCCCGGAAGCTGGAATATTTAAATTTCGACCACATTGTTCGTAGATACGAATGAGGCAACAAAGCAACGAAGATTTGTTACTTTTTCTAATTCAAAATATGGTCCGCGTCGGCACGCCGCGCTGCCATGATGGGAATAAAGCATTCTGGTAGTTTAGAGAATAAGAATTATTTTGTTTTGTATCGTGTCTTTTTTAATATTTGTAAATTATTCAATTGTGATTCACCAGGTTACAAATACCCGGAGTGGATTTAGTTTTGTACACATATTAAATAAAACTGCTATGAACAGAAACAATTAAATATTCTATATTAGTTATTAAGTTTCATCTTGTTTTAATGTCTTAGATAATCTTCTTCAGTATCTCAAAAATTTAATAAATAATATAAAAGTTTATTAACTGATGATAAGGAGTTTGATTTTCAATAAACAGTCTGTTGTATATATATATATATATCATACAAACAAATAAACAGTACATCATTAGTATCGTTCATAAATGTGACTGACTAACATAAGTACATTAATCTTTTGACCTTAAGTAAATCACTTGACAGGGTATCTTTTAGTGTAATTAATCTAAGGTTTATAACTTAATTTATTATACATAATCGACTACTGTTACGATCTATACAAATCTGTCACTTACAAGTTTGTACATATGTACATACGAAGTTTTCTCTGCCTACCCAACTTATAATGATCGAATATAAATTCTGTAAAAGTGTTATGTGTCAAATGATTGTACTTCTCATGCAAAACATTACCATACCCTCGGAGATCGTTAAGAAATCATGTTGCGTTTATTTCTCTCATTTATCAGAGACAATTTATGACGCACAGCTCATGGACAGTTACGACGTCTCACCTAATATTTAATGACAAAATTTATTGATTCAATAAAATCTACCTTATATAAACTTTATGTTGTTAAAAAACCTAAAATTGTATTCATTAGCCTAGCGATAGAAATACAACTAACTGCCTTTCCTGCTCTGTATATGTACTGTACTATGTACTGTACTGTGTACTGTATATATACGTGTCAGTGACAAGGTGAGATCCTCGTTACTATTTAACTTTATTCTTAAAGGAACTAACGGACATATGTTGTCATCGAATCTGCATCTGATCCAGATGATAGACATCGTATACTAGGTGAACCGCTTGCTCGCTTGCATCTTCTATCTACAAAACGTATTAAAAAATGCTAATCCTGTATTTATAAAGGCTTTCTTCTTCTCCTTCGAGGGTCAAACTCACGTCTCAACTCAATTCTCGCAACAAATTTAATACTTATAATTTGTATTAAATTATTATTTACAGAACTTTCTAAAGTTTACAGTTCCGTAAACAAAAGAGCATTTTTTTATTTTAAACGTTCACGAAATTTCGAGATGAGTATCGATGGAACCGGATCAAACCGGTTGGCGGCGGCGAACAGCGGATGTATTACTGAGATTAAACGAACCATCGTAATTAAAATATGACTTTAGTTCGAGCCTGCTGCTATAAATTAGTGTACAACATGCATATGAGATACATTTTTATATTAAAAAAAAAACTAGTCAAAATTTAAACTATAAGGTGAAAGTCACTTTTGGTATTTTCATTTCTAATATTCTTTTCTCCAAATTAATTTTTACTGGTATTGCTACTAGTCATATTCTAATGATAAAGTCGCCCAAAATATTCAGTGACTCTCAGTTTTTAAAAGTTTACCTACACTAGTGGACCCAGCAGACGTCTTATATAATATGAACGGTGGCTTGCCTGCTATTGGCAAGTTCAGCTAACGTTTGGCAGTTTTTCGTCAATTTCAAAAAAAATCCCTAGAATTCGATGTCAGCGACACCTACCCAATCAAACACACACCAAAAATTTCGTACAAATGGGTCCAGCGGTTTAAGATGAGTTTACACACACACGCACACGAGAAACACATATATTATGTAAAAAAGATAACAACATATATATATATATGAGTCCACGCAACACTAGGTAGTGATGAAAAGATAAGCACAAGATGCGTATTTTTTATAGACCTTTAGAAAGTACTGGACTGTGTTTAGGAATATTTTTATATTAGCAGGCAAAAAATACATGTATTTTGCTGGAGCCCAGGGTCTTATTAATAATAGTTTATTACACAAACTCAATTTGCAGGCAATCTTTTGTATTTATGAACAGTCTACTGGACTATTCATTCGAGCATTCTTCGTATAATAAAATAATAAAAATGAGCTATAAAAAATGGCAGATGTTCTTGAAACAAATAGTGAATTTTATAAAGTTTCTATTGGATATTTGAATAGAATGACAATTATTTTTTGTTGTAGATTGTAAAAAAGTTAACCCTCCAATCGTTTTTTCCTAGTTAGACTAACCAGTAAGAAAAAAATTCCGGGGTCGTATTAACGCGAGCGTATGCAAATAAGATTGAGAGGAATTCATCCACGGAATATGGTATTAAAAACAACGGCAGGGGAGGGTTAATTCCGGGGTCGGCACAGAGAAAGTATGTCGACATTTGCGTATAGGTTTTTTGCGTTGGAGAAAAAATGCCTACGCTTTTAAAATGCCTATTCATGTTTAGTCGCGACAGAGTTCCTTTAATTTTGTTATAAAATTAGATAACTTAACTAATCTTTAACAGTTTTTTTGGACTTAATGTAAATATTTTCAAGAATACCTAAGGTATCGACGGTCTTGTCGCAAACCATGGTTCACGCCGGTACTTTGTTTAAGTTACTAGAATGGGAGACAACCAAGGTATTAGATCACTTGGCAGCATGAAGTAACTTGTATTAAGGCTCACAGTAGCGATTGATTAACAGTCTAAGGCTAGGTGCCTTAGACTGTTAATCATGGAGCCCTTAGAATAGTGCTTGATAATTATAAAAACTATGCCTAGTGATGCTTCTCTTGACAATATCCTTACATCTCATACTTCCTCTAGGAAGTTTCCTATCGACAACAAATCACGCTTTTATTCGACTTTAACAATACATTGACATACTGAAATGGATACTTTTCCATCGAGGCCATAAGGAAAAAACGTTGATAAATGTTGCTTACGTGACCCGTAACCATGAAGAACGTCTTTGTCGGGATTCAGTGAAAAATGGCCGTACGAGGAAAACACTACAAAGCGCTGTCACTGACTCACGTAGGATTTCTCGAGCTATTAAATTAGATTATATGCTGCAACTCGCTTTCATATTAGCACCAATTAGTTGCTACCCAGAGAATTCTAATATCATGATATAATTATTTATCTATTTTTATATTAATAAGAAAATATGTGAAGATGTTACGAGGCAAGCAATATATGTATATCCTTTGTGTGTGTAAGCAAATAGACTAAAATACATAAGCGAACATAGAGAGTTCGGGAAGCAAACGATAGCGAGGCCATTTTTGTAGTATAGATAGAAAACATGTTTGAATAAAAGGCAATATAATTTAAAATTAGTACTATTAACTTAAAATTTTCGTATTTGAAAATTCAAATCATAAACATCTACCATTATAATGAATTGCTGCATAAAAATCACTATTTTGGTGGCTTCTAGTTTACGGAAAAGGCGATGCGCGCGTCATCTATAGGCTGACGCAGGTGCTCACCGGTGCTTCGGTAAATACCTGCCACCACTGTGACGGGGATCAGGATTTCGCTCTCCGAGAGCCTTGCGTGAGAGTCCGAGCGGCGGATTTTGGTCCAGAGGATCAGGTAGAAGCTTACCCTGCCAGCAGTTATCCTCTCGGCATGTCTGGCACGGATCAGAATGGGAGGTGCTGATCTTCTTCTGTGAGGCCGTTATGGTCCAAAAGGGGACAGCCGAGCAGGATCACAAGAGGGCCGCTCGTAAACAAAGACGTCGGGGTGTTTCGTTTTGTCGCAGTGGTGTCAAAGGAAATCTCAAGGTTGTGGGCGGTTAGGGTGGGGCCTAATCGCCGAACAAAGCATACCCAGAAGGACGGCAAAATGACGTCGTCCTGCGTTGCCGTAGCATAGTTAAGGCACAAGGGGAGTTCTGTTTTCCCTGGGTCGTACAAAAACTCAGTGCAGAGGGCTCTGGTC
>DWTW01001610.1:0-12305 GCA_018246275.1 Papilio slateri
TATGTCAAAATCGACCAGCTCTTACTGCTAGAGCCATCTACTGACAAACAGCGAGAACTTAGTTGCGCACCTAATATATATGTATATTATTGTATATGTATAACAAAATGTGTTGTAATATTGCACTTGGTTCTTTGTGATTCATTGAAATTGAAGTTAGCATATCTGCAAATTCTGATCCTACTAAAAAAAGGCGTGGTAATTGAGAAATGACAGATTTAATACACAAAAAATTGTATAAACTCAATGCGAATCACAATAATGTTCTTAAGACCAACGGTAGTGAAACCGAGGCAAAGAGAAAGCTGGCAAAATTGTTTATTAAACAGAGCGTGGTGAGTTTTGGCGAAAAATGACGATTGAAATGTGAACGAAAAAAGTGAATCCGAGATCGCATTTACTGAAGGTTACACGTTTTATACGAAGGTTGATTAACTTTTTTGATTACCTTCGTCTAAGTAACTGTTGTAAATAAAACATGCCCCTGCGAAAACTCTCATGATTTAACCCTACAACGTTAGTTTAGCGTCGTAATGGTTACGGGTACGAACTGCGAAACATGTACAATACGATCGTAGATTCTATTCCGACATTCGGCTTTTGTCATGAACCATGCCCTAGCATAAGTTTTTTTGATAATCTGCTAAAACTATACGCAAAACCTATACAGGGTACTGCGGGTACTGCGGTCGCGCTGGGCCGACCCCACATAAGTAGGAAGAAGGCAGAAAGAAGAATCCCTTAGCTTTGCTACATAGGAAAACCTATTGATCACTTACATATTCTTTTGTACCAGGTTTGTATGGGTAAAGATTATTCTTATAGTGGTTTAATGTCTATAATAGATCTGTCCTCATAAACATCGAGTTGTGAAAATGAGCAGGGGTATTTTGCGTTAGTGGCAGCTATATTGTGCCAATCTACAAAAATCAACTAGAGATTTTAAACACAACCTACGAAGTGGTAAATAAAGTAATTAGACCAAATAAACTTAGATAAATGATACATATTATTTCTCTGGCCTATTTTTCTGTCGCTCCGCGAGATCTTCTTTATTCCTTTATCAAATTCCATGATTTACCCCTTATTTAAAGAGTGAAGAAAGACAGTTCAGAATTAAGTGGAGCTGTACATTTTTAGACCATGGGTGGTCTAAAAATGTACCGCTTCACGTAAATTTCAGTACTGCCGAATTCCGCACGGATCGTCAAGTCTATTGGAAGTCGGCAAGCTTAAGGCAAATGGCCGCAGCCCATTGATAATTTTACGCTATTTCTAAAACCAAACGTTATATCAACATACGCGATAAAAATATCCTACGGTTTCGAGTTATGTACTATTTTTAATAATTTATTTTAGCACCGGGCGAGCGTCTGCACTAGTGCGTGGACGCTTGCGGAATGAGGTCGCTCTGCCAAATTTGTATTTTCAATCGTTAGCCGAGAACCGATAGCCGGTACTTTCACTGGTGGCTTTTTTTTTAATTAACGCAAAGGCATATCGAGTGTCTCGATTCTAAATTAAGAGTTAAATCGGAAAGTAATCTTTTATACTGAATTGGATGGAAGGGTGATTTTTATAGATTGAAGATGGTTTGCATCATTGGATTATTTACTATAGCATATGCATACATATTTTTCCAATCTAATTTGTATACTTTTACGTAAGTAATGTATAATTTACTTTACAACGACTATTGGACGTCTGAATTGTATTTCTATTTTACGTGGAAAAGGTTGGTAAAAGGCAATATTCGCCGTACTACGGGTACTCACGAGTATGCGTAGATGTAGCGGGAGCGGGAGATATGCGAGCAGCGTGCGCGGCGAAGACCGTAATCTCTGCGCACCCTTCTAGGTTACAGGAATGAAGGCTTATTTAAAAGAATACCTTTTTATCTTCAGTATATGATTAGTTCGGGAAGATATATACATATCTACTTATATACGAGTATCATCGTCTTTACATATGAGTATCTTTGTAAGTAAAGAACAACTACGTATTATTCTATACATGGTCTCGGTTAAAAAGTGAATAATTATTTGTGTGTGTGTCCGTTCCGTGACCGCTTGTAGCCTAAACTATGTGATAAAGGAAATATGATAATGTGATGGATGATGGTAATCATACAGACAGTCAGTTTTTTTAATGGACTATTACTAGTTAGTAAATGTATTTGTGTGAGTGTTTGTTTAATAAAAAACGAGAATGAAACACGCTTTTAGCTTATCACTTAGGTCCTTATCTGCCGCCGAAGGCATACCCCCGATACGTGTGAATGTCCTTCCTGACGTGCAACATTCCATTGTATTTATTCGCTTTATCATATTTATTTATTACTTATATGATTTTCACATCTCTTTAGATCACTTGTGTCGCGGCCCAGTTTATAAATAGAGGACTGATATGTCCCGTTACACTTACACTGTCCCTCTCGCACCAATTCGGAAACGTCCCAGAGGGAAAGAGATAGCTACGGAGCAACCTGTCTCGATCCTCACCAGGTTTTCCCATGGTTAGAAATGTTTATTTGAAATAATGCGTTTTTTTAACATACATTGTAAGGCTTCTATCAAAAATATACTGTGTATCTTTGATCGAGGTTGTATATACTAATAATATAAAGAAAGAGGAAAGATTTGATTGTTTGTTTGAAATGAATAGGCTCTGAAACTACTTAATCGATTTGAAAAATTCTTTCACCTTTAGAATCCTATATTATCCCTGATGAATATAGGCGATATAGTTTATGTATTTTTGAAAACCGGGGCGAGCCGCTAGTAAGGTAATAAAATTCTAAAACATTCCAGAGTACACATTTCCCTTGTATACATTATATGGATAATAAAGTAAATTGATTGATTCAAGGAATGCGGGTTTGAATAAATAAAATAATGACACTAATCTAGCTTGTGTCAGTGCCTTGTTTCCACCTTCGGCACAGATCAAATGGGATTGTGGTGAATCGCTAGTTTATTATTAGGAAATAACCCCGCCGCCCAGAGGGCGTACCGATTTTCTATTGTACCTGTTACAAATTTTACATCTATAAATATATGCTTTCCAAGTAATTATGCTCTTAATATTACCGTTACTTTTGCTACATTAAATCTAGGTACAATATATTTTTATCAATAGATTACATGCCAAAACGGTTCTGCCAAACTTACGGAAAATAAATAATTTTGTACCACTCCTAGTTGTTTTGTTTTATGACGGATTTGGAAATTTATCCGCGACTTACGAAGTCGCGACACTGCATCTCCATGTTTACAACAAAAAGAGCACCGAGCAATGTCACCGTCAATGCAAATTAAACTTGTAATTACGCTAAAAGGTCGCGCGGAATCTATTCGTAGTACACCACCCTATAAATATAACGTCAACACGCTTAGGCTTATAATCGCTTGCCCAAGTACGGAGCTTCTTAGAATGTGTCGTTTGAAATATCTGTACGTGTTTCACGCGATTTTAGTAGCTATTGTAACGTGTGCCTTTCCCGCGTGGGTTAGGGTGACCTTTGTTTTCTTATTCCCGAGATGTTATTTCTTAATGCATGTTGAGATTGTTATACATACGGTCTACTACATTGCCGAATAAAAACTAACTACACTTAGGACTTACTTAAGGACCATAAAAATGAAATGCCAGGGACTAGGGGAGCAAAGCTACAATTTGTTTTATTGGTGAACTAGCAGCGCGCCCCGGCTTCGCACGGGTATTTAACAAAAAAGAAGCCAATATAGTCTTAACATAAAAAAGTAGTTATTGCATGGTATCGCCGACTTTTTTGTAGATGTCCTCTATAAAATTGTAGTGCATCACTTTGCTCTATTGTCAATAATTTCCGCAGCGTACGTGACGTGAGGTACGTGATTTTTTTGGTATTTTTTCACACCTCGGGTTACATTATCGAAGTTTTCATACGGATCCCTAACTTTTTGAAAATATTCTATCGCCCATGTTCATCAGGGATAATGTAAGATTATAATGGTGAAAGATTTTTTCAAATCGGTCCAATAGTTTCAGAGCCTATTTAATTCAAACAAACAGTCAAATCTTTCCTCTTTATAATATTAGTTTAGATTAGCATGTGGTTTATTATGTAGTGCCTACCATTACCCATCAATAATCGCAAAATCAGATGGGTTACCGGTGCGTTGGCATCTTTTAAGTTAGAGGAAGGGAATAGATAAAGAGGTAGTGAGAATGGGATAGAAAGTAAATGATGTCTGCGATGGATCTGTCTTATGAACGAAGCGCGGATTTATTATTTGACTAAATTTTGCCCGCGGCTTCGCACTCATTCATTTATTATTTTCCTTGCTGGAATTTTTTGCAAGTTGATTTCGCGTATAATCGCTTGGTATTTATAGGTGAATGAGAAAAGTTATCGGTTCCCATTGTAACGTATTTTTCGGGATAAAAGATACCTTATGTTCTTTACTGTACCCCTGATAATGTTTGGGCAAATTTCACGATGATCGGTTGTGTAATAGTTTGCCCTTCAAAGCGTAACAAACAAATTCAATTCACACACATAATATTGAGTTGTGATGTTAAAGATTTTATTGCATTCTTCATACGATTTTGGTCAGTTTTTTAGTGTAGTTGATATTTTAAAGGCCTCTAGCCAAAACAACGTCGAATGTCTTTGTTCAATGAGAATTGCTAAGAAAATCTACTATTGAACAACATACATCGCCGTGGTTTTATGGGTATTTAAATAATTTACAACAATGATTCTACGTCTAAGAAGATTTTTAAATCCCCTTATTTTTCTATTTCGCCTTCTGTTTTTACTAGTTATGTTACTTTTTAAAATATCACAAAATCAATTTATTCAAACAGATTTATTGGTCACCGCGTATGTAAACAGTTCTTTTTCTATCGGAACAGTTCAAAAAACGAGTCCCATACATCGCTTTCATATATTCAATTGTCACCTTATTGCTCATAACTATTTGTTCACGGCGCGGAATTCAGTTTAAGGTCGTCTGTCTGTATTTGTATTAAGCTAGAATGTTTTTGATGTCAGCTGTTGTTTCAGTTACAATAGTGTTTTAAAACTGCTTCCTCTTTGCGTTTTTACACTTTATAATTATTTTTTTGTCAACTCTCATGCCCACATTTTTTTTTTACTAACAGATATAGATGTAAAATGTCTGAAATAAAAATATATTATTATAATTCTAGCCTACGGCTGTAAAATTCATAGCCCTCGATGCAAGTGATAATACCTAGTAGGGTTAAGACCAGTTAAAATGCTTTATTTATATCGTTTTGTATGTTTATAAATAATTAAAAGCTCCAAAATATCACTCGATATTTGTGACCGGTGAGTGAGATCTACTATACCTATTTATAGAGGCATAATAAAGACATTTATAGATAGAAAAAAGAGCGAGCAACTATTGATTGAAAGTGTCGGCTGGACGGGGTAAGCCTAGCCTAGCCTACCTCACAGACAATTAGCCTGAAGTAGGCACAGTAGCCTATTAGTTCGCATTTCGCGGTGTTAAAATTAAGTATTTTAAGTAACAGAGATAATCTAGAAATTAGCAGTTTAAAACATTTAAATCAATTTCACTCTTTTAAACGTAATTTATAATGGCTCCGATTTCTTCAATCAAAGCAACCGAATATCAGCTCTTCGTCTCGTTTCCACGCCGCATTACATCTGCGGACGTAACTGTTGAAGTTTCACCAGAGCAGTATCAAAATGACACAAGTTTAGTTACGGTACTATGGAGGTGGGGCTGTGCGCATGCGCATACCCCGACCGCCATTACGACTACGGACACTTGGAGTTCAAACTGATTGTATTTGAATATGAACTCAAATACCTTGCAGTAAAGTTCATTTTTAATTGATCTACTGTCGGAGGTGTGTAGAGATTATGCCAGCGAGTGATCTTAAATACGAATACATTCTATTTTATGCCGTATTCAAAGTTATTAAGGTTCATTTTTTTGTAGTTAGTATAAGCCGTACCGTTAGCAGTGAAAGTGCTCCATGCAAAAGTGAAACGGATGATTTAAAATGGCGCAACGTGGACGAGATTGGCGTTTTAAAAAAGTCGCGAAAGAACCAAGGAAATGTGAAAGGTTGCGGGTTTTCTTTAAATTTTGCTTTTGTACTTTTACGATTAACTGTTCTTGATTCATTCTTTAACGTATTGTATAACGGCGTAAAAGAATTCACTTTCATATCGCTTTGAACGAATTTTAAGGTATTTACGCCAGAGCTTCAAAGTAAAATCATATATCTACTATTTTGTAATGGACCACATACATTCAAAAAAGATCCAATGAAAAATTACTACAGTAAACTTAAACTCTCTTAATCTTCTCTTAAACTTAAACTCTCTTAGTCTTCTTTGAGGTTATAAGGTCGTGATTATTTTGTCATTTTATGAATAAATTAAAATCATCCAGTTTGGACATAAAGTTAATTTTTTTTTAAATAAACAAGGAAATTCGTTTAAGCCGTAAAAAGTTTGAACTTCAATTTTAGGCAGTGTATCGAATAGAACATCGCGGATGTAACGGCCCCGTTAGTTGTACTTTCCCGACGTTGCTTGAATGAATACCAATATTCCTCGGTAATTGTACAAAATATAAACTTAAAACCGCTTCAGTAATTTCCATGATATTACTATACCACAATTCTTCCCCAAGAATACTACAGCTATATTCAATATAATACATCGCTAGTTAGAATCATACCATAAGTAACTGAAAACATAAAAGTCCCTAAAACGTTAAATCTTAGCATAGATGAAAGGAGTGTATCAAAATCGTTTAACATGGATTATTTGTAATCTCTTCCTATCGTTGCAATAAATAAGATTAGAAGTATGCTAGGCCTGACAGAATAAGAATAAGATGCTCTCACGCCCGTACACCAAACGGGTAGGCAGAGATAACGGAATTGCATTTGGCGCGATCCTGGTACACCTCTCTCCTTTCCATACATCGTACACATGCTCGTCGGTTACGGGTACTCCTCATATCTCCTGTCTTTAGTATGTCTAATCTGATCGATATAAGTTCTACTGGGACGTCTTCTGCCAACACTGCCACTCAGATCAACAATACGTGAATAATAAGGTTGAAAACGAGACTTTAAGTACGTAAGTACTTAGAGTACGGTATACTTTGGGGATTTTGGTCATATAGAGAGAATGGACAACAACGAATATGAGATTTATGTTGAGAAAGTAAATGGACCGCTAGTGTTGGTAGAGGACGTCGAAGGTGAAAGTATATCGATATCGGATTGATTAAATACTTTAGGAAGGCGGTATTAACAAACTTTGTTTTTAATTGTAACAGTTTGACCAGTTTGTAACCTAACTAAATTGTTTAAATATATTTTAAGCTGGTAGCTAATAAACTTATTCCATATCGTTCCCAGTTGATTACAGGGGAGATACAAAAAACACACTGCACCTTTTAAAACCGTCATGAAAATTTACATAAACACGTTAATCAAAGTTACTATTTAAAGAAAAAATATTTCACCCAAATGTAGTTCAATAATTTGATAAAGAAATGAACTACAATAGAGTTCTTAAGAAGTGAAAATCGTTGTACAATTTAAAGCTACAATCTATTGCTGGCACGCTCGGCAATGTGATTACGCTTATTTGCCACCCGCAGACCGCTAACTATAGCTCACTTTGGGAGAGACTGTTAATAATATTTATTGTGATCAAATCTATATTAACAGTTATTATATAATCTTGTCTGATGTATAAAAAGGAGTTTTACAAAGAAGTTTGTTTGTAGTCGATGATAAGTTCGTTTCATCACGTTTGGAATGTTATAGATCCATTAGGAAGCGGTTAGATATTTGAAAAGGTGTCAAATTTGGTATTTGTCCGTTTATCTATCATCCTCAAGAAGTGAACTGCTATTAAACGTATTAAAGGACATTTAGGAGTATACCAAATTCGGATGACCAAAGTCTTGCTACACCTACACTCTTGCCTATCCCTCCCTCCTAGGTATATTAATAAAAATATGACAAAATAAACACATTTCTTTGGTCGCACAAACATTTAATTTTAAATTATAATAATTTCATAGCTTTGCAAAACAAGAAAAATTTGATTTAAGATAATTATGATAAAACCGTTAAAGGAAAATTAATTGATAGCATTATTATGTTAATAAAAGTAATATCCATACACCTAAATATATATCACACTGGTGATCAAAGTTGTCATCGTACGTAATCATGTTATCATCCTAACTGTGAGTTCACACCGCCGAAAACATTCACCTAAAACATGTTGTCATCTCTGTTTTCTTTATAGAGAAGGAAAGAGATAACAATATGGTTTTTGGCAGTGTAAACTCGCGGTAACTGACTAAACGAAACTTATTAACCACATTTACTATTAAATTCCTTTGTCACATATGTGACGCAGCTAGTTTCTATATTGCTGCCCTTGACACAATAATGAAAAGATAATCAAATACCAAATTTAAATTGAAAGTATAATGAAATGGCCAACTTTGACAAACATTTGATCCAATATTCGCTGAACAAACTTACGATCGAGAGCCCCCCCGCGGCCTCTAGCGACCGGCTGACCTACATACTCGAGCACCGTACGCGCCACAACACGAAATACATTTGACAACTACACTTATAAAAACTCTAACTAAATAAATAAAAAACTAACTAACTCCATTATCAGACGCCAATAGTTATAGTTGGAACAAAAGTAAATGAATCAATGAAAGTCTTGTTGCAACTGATCGAACCAACTTTCTATTTGGATTTCATTGGACAATGGCGACTACAGTACCAACCCAAACGATAACCTCCTATCTACCTTAAAACGTAGATCCATCCATATATGTATAGATATATCCATATAGACTGTTTTGTATTAAAATTATAACGCAATAAGAAGTCGAGGTGGATGTTAAAATGTTTCCTTTAATAAAATCAACCCACCCCACATTATCCTTGTGTTAGAGGTCACCAGCTGATAAGATTAAAACATTGATTATACTCTTTGTTTTATGGTAAAAAAATGAATACAGAATGAACAAGTAACAGTTGATCTAATCATCAACGCTCCGGGGAAAGAATACGAATCGAATGATTCACTCTTCAAAATCGGTCAAGCCGTTTAGACTATATAAGGTCACAATGGAAAGGACATACATAAATATTTACTTGCATGCGAAAAACATTGTACTTCTGGATCAATCGGGCAAAAAGTGTTTTATATGAAGTTCCACAGCAGTTCTCTTTCATAGTTGTCATTTTATCAGTTCCCCGTTGATCTCCTTACACAAGTTTTTCGTATGTTTAAGTCTGTTCCACTAGGAATAAATTGTCTATGGTACTTTCTATTCCTAGTTTTTCTTTTAGACTTCAGCGCGTGATATGTAACCTAACCTAACCTAACCTAACATTTCAGACTATTGTTGGATTAAATAAAAACTTATGAGCATTCTCATCCTCGTTCCGTTTTTTTCTCTTATCATTGCAAATTGTTTTAATAGCTTAATACTCTGTCCAACCATTCGAACTTAGCACGTGCTATGACGGAATGGAATAGGACCTCTCGTTCCGTTTTTTTCTCTTATCATTGCAAATTGTTTTAATAACTCAATACCCTGTTCAACCATTCGAACTTAGCACGTGCTATGACGGAATGGAATAGGACCTCTCGTTTCGTTATTCGTTCCCTAAACCATTAAGCTATTGATGATTTTGTAACGTATGCACCTTGACAATCTATTTCTAAGTACCTCGGTTGTTATTATGCATATATATGGCGAATTGTGTGAGAAATTATGTACTCGAAGTACATAATTTATAAGTAAACTAGTTACCATCATGTATTCATGAAATACTCGAATCCCACATCAAAGATGAGTGAATAATAAGCTATTAAGTACACACAAAGCAATGTAAACCTTATTCCATTGTTATAAATTATGAAATAGAATGCAATATGCGGCAGCGTTAAATCGTCTCGTTGTAGGTCAGCGGAACGGGGTTAGTGGGTTAGGCCTTACCACGCGTGTGCGATCGCCCTGAACTTGAGTGGCCAATGTTGTGTCAGTTGTGTGGTCGATGGGGCAGTGGCGGTGGTACTGACGTCCAATCGATAATGCCTATGGTCGATTCAGATATTCAAATATTAAAAAAAATTGTTTCGTCTTTTTTAGCCAATCCTAGAGGACAAGTATAGCAGTTAGTGTCTCATAAAGTTGGGTCTCAAATGTGACGGCTAAACTCTTAAAAATCATTTAAGCCCAAACAAACAAAGATCACATTTAAGTCCGTAAAGAACAACTTCTTTGACAATCACGAAACGACCTTGTCGTACTTTAAAGCCCAAAAAGCTCGGTTAGGGATTTGGCTCTACTAAAGTTCTCATAATTTTTGAACAGTTAAAGCATCATGAACTTGTGAGTTTGCGATCAACTTTATATTAAATATTTCTGATGGTATTGGCCGGTACATTACGATTTAAAAAAAATAGATGTTGCGAACACCTTGGCTAATCGTCCTCGTAGCCGTTATCGTTTCAAGGCATTTGTTTTAAAAATAAACTTCAATTCACGCTGTATTCTTAAGTTAACGTCCTCCAACAGCAAAAGAGACCCAAAAAGTTTATCACTCAAGAACTGTAATCATAGGTAACTTGCCTCACAAAATAATTACACAATATCCTTTACAAATACTCGACAGACCGCACAGTATTTCTTAACATTTTAAAATCTTATGTCTATTTTAATAAGGTTGCTCTTTGAACAATTTTAACGGGTACTCTAAAATGTTCCAGCGTGCCGCTTTAGGCCATGAATCTGTGTCACTGTTTCAGATATAGGCTCGCCCCTCGTACCCGCTCGCTAGCCCTGAACTTGAGAAACGTATTTTATGTAACATTTTAACATAATGTATACAAACAGATGTCGATCTAGTGACGTAATATCTGGTTATAATGGGTATCCGATAGGCAAGAATACCACAGAAGTAACATTCATTTGACCTTCGATTCTTCCTTCCCTATTGGTTTGTTTTTTTTATTCATACGATAGTAAAATAATTTACTTAACCGTGTTAGAGTCCACATCTGTTGCACGATTAGACCGGTTCATCTGGTAAAATACCACCTAACAAAAGGCGGGCTTGAAGTAGAAGACGGAGGCCTAATTCTACACCTCTATCCCTTCCCATCCAAATCTAATAAGGAAAGGATATAAGGAAGAGGATTTGAATGGGGAGGGGAAATATCCTTTTCCTGTTTATTCCTCCCCTATCCATTGAAGGTATGCAACCCATCTGCAACTCATTAACGTGTTACGGGTGCCTATGGGTAACGGTCACTTGGTAACGTATTGGGTTAACAGCTTGCTGGTTTGCCAACTTGTTCGATATATAAAAAAGTAAAAGTTAACAGACTAAATAAATACGAAATTATGAGTAAGTACCAGTACAACGAGCGAGTATGCGTAGTAGATGTATAGATGGAAAAGACGCTAGAAAGGTGTGACAAGACCGCGCATAGTAGTGATGCAACATGAAAATTCGATATAAGTATGTTTCATTATTATTATTTAATAACATTCTATTTGAGATTCTAACACGATTTGGTAGATGTATATTTATTAATTGTTTTGTTAACAATTTGATGATTATCGTTTTAAGGAAGAATAAATTGTTAATAATAATTTATGTTAAACTAATTAATATTAGTGCCTCCTAAATTTAATTATCAAGACTGTAATCAATTATACATATAAAGTTCAAGGAGTTCTCATTAAAAAAAATTGACATGTAGTAATCAATAATAAATTCTTTTGCCAAGTTATTATTCAGTGCCTTGAAATGAATCCTATTCTTGGCTCAAGTTTTGATAATAATATTCAGCTCATATTGCGCAATCGCGTTTCTATAATAACAATTCCATGACACACAGACAACCGAACACAATCAAACTCCCGGCAAAGTTAAATTAGTTACAGGAATCAGCTTTGTATTCGGATTAAATACGAATAGAAATTAGAAGTTGGTTCTCTATTCGTTTTGTATTCAAACAAAAAATATATTTACATTAATGTTTTTACATGTTACCACTTAGTTACTGCGACTTAGAATAATCACTTCGAGTATGTTTATTTTTTTTTATATCGAAAACTTCTGTTATTATATAGAAATAAAGTAAATTACATACAAATGTATGAAAAAACTTTTTTACCATTACATGCACCAACACTTATTTTTGCGAGCGTTATATACCAACCTCTTGGAAAATGGGTTGGTAC
>DWTW01001611.1:0-12304 GCA_018246275.1 Papilio slateri
GGTATAATTGCTTGGCATTTATAGGTGAATGTCAAAAAGTTGTTATTGATTTACATGGTAACTTATGCCATGACAGTAACAGACGGTCTAAAAGTTGTTATTATCATGTCATACGTTACCATGGCGACCGATTATATTTCGGGAAGTTCTTTTCGGGATAAAATGTATTATCTCGAAAAAAACCCATACCCTATATTCTTTTCTGTACCCCTGACAACGTGTGTACAAAATGTCATGATGATCGATTGAGCAGTTTACGCGTGAAAGCGTAACAAACATAAAAACAAACAAACTCACATTTGCATTTATAATATTAGTTAGTTTATTAGATAGCTTATAGATAAACTTTTTTCGATCGTTTTACACAATTTTAGATTTATGTTTGCAGCTAAATATTTATATATATTCGGCACATAGTCACCATTAAAAATATTTCTCTTTTTAATACAAATTTCTAGCAAAAAATTCTTCTCGGAAATAATTAAGGCGAAAATCTTGAGGAACTAATTAAATCAATTATATTCATCATATAGAACACTATTCCTTAATATATTCTTGTATATTTGTAAGCAGTCATACAATTAGAGATAAATTAAGATTCGTAAAAAATCTATAGAAGTATGATAGAGCAGTTGTATACAGATCTGTATGTGTATACAACTGCTCCATCATACTTCTATACTTCTATAGTTGTATCTGCCTCAATATCTGTCTAATAAACTTAAATCTTTCTGTCTTTTTCACTTTCTATTATCTAGGGTGTCCGGAAGTGATGCGTACAACGGAAGACCACAAATTCATTGTCCGAAAATATGATTTAACTTAACTTATCCAAAAATTAAATAAAATCTATTGAATACTTTTCGACTTATTTGAAAAAAAAATCATCACTTTAGAGCCCTCTAGCGCCCAAACTAAGCAACTCTGCATATAAGTAAATAGAGTTAAATCTTTATATATTCGGTCAAGGAATGTGCGATCTTCGTTGTACACGTGTACGAACAGCCTGTACATTTATTTATCTCTCTTCTACAAATCTTCTACAAGCTTCTCAGAAGCCTTTAAATGCCACAATATTGTACAATCATGTATTTATCTTAACACTAAACTCGTACAGTCACACGAAATACCCATAAACTATTAAGAGGCTTTAGTTTTGTCACTATCACAATTGTCAGTCGAACTATTTGCTACCTCTTTGTCTGCATGGCAAGTGCCATTGGGGACTGGCTTTGTTTTATCTTTCTTCTTTGGCATTTCGTATATCCTCTCGGCTAGAGCGAGAAGAATGTTTCCCGGTATCCTCTGGTGTTCCTCCACTAATTTTTCTAATGCACTCGCAACCTTCAAATAGCAATAAAAAATGTTTGTTTTGTAATACATTACACATAACTTCCAGAAAGAGAACTGACTGTCAAAGTAATAATCTACTTTGGAGATGAATGAATAAATGAATGAATAAAAACATCTTAAAACTTAGGCGAGAAAGAGATTTAGTAACGAACATAGAGAGAGAAAGAGAGGCAAGAGTCTATCAATTGATATACAATAATATAAGATTTAAAAAGTCTGAAGCTAAGATTCGTGGACACCCTTTAGTAGCTGCAGACAATCATTAAATCCCAAATAATAATTCTCTAGTCTCTAAAGTTGTTACTTAAGTTATTTGCCATCTTTTTGCATGAAAATATATACGTTGTTTTACTCTCTTTCTCTGTCCTAAGTTATATCTTCCTTCTATCTGGTTGTAAATTGTACCTAAATGTGACGCGTTTTAAAAATTTATCTTTCGATTCTCGTCCAATTACCAATCTTCGCCTAAGAAGTTTCAATTCAAAAATATCGCCTCGTTGTTTAAATGTAACCGTAAACGTAAACGTAAACGTAGCGTACTTAATTATAGCAACGATAGTTGTGGTTAATGCATACAAGGAAAACAACCTTTACTTTCAGACCTGGTCGAGAATAAGAGTTAATGGTATAAGAATTCAACCACCCCACCCCTTAACACAAATTTCGCGTTTTCAATAGCTATCCTAAAGCCAGGCTACGAGTCGTAAGACTGTAATTTATTAAAAATGTTAGCTCACCTTCTTCTGCAGCTGTTCAGGTGTGAGCGTCTCGTCGTACGGTATAGGCTCGCCGAGGTGAGTGACCAATTTAACGGGGAATCCGCCGTACACGGGCGCTAGGGGCACCCTCGTCTTAGCGTAGATACGCAGGCACAAACCACGAAGCCAACCCACCGTGCGGAACGCCTCGCGCACATTGCGAGTGAACATTGGCACTATAGGCTATAAAATAGAAAATAGATACATTATATGTACTTACAAATATATTAAATAATCGAACACAAAGAGTTTTTTATAAACAAACTAAACTTCATCTTGAGATGTGTTGCCATTATAGTTCATATTGAAAATTTATAACTAGAAGAACTATCCGGCTCGAAGGACCATAATCAGCATAAATAGAAATTCTAAACATTACGACATTTATTTGTACAGTGCCATATAAACAAAATAGTTAACCTGAAACAAGTTTCATTATATACAAAAGGGCATTAAAAGCCTTTTAAATATTACATATATCACCAATATACAAATATATTCACAAACTTGCGAAGTACAATGACATTTAAATGTATAAAAGTATGTAAACGCTCTTACTAGTCAAAGTATCATCTACAATAACATGAAAACATGTTAATACTTACAACTTTAGCTTCTAAAGCGACTTTAGCGAATCCGATTCTAGACTTCCAGTGAAGCCTGTAGTAATGGTCCCCGAACTGGGCCTCGTAGACTCCTCCGGGTGATATTGCGAGCGAGTTGCCCGCGCGTAGCACGCTCGTGCAGGTCTGCACCGTGCCCGGGATTACGCAGAGGCCCTCGAGGAGGGTCGACCAGCCTGTACAAGACGGGGGGCTCTTAGCTTAGGGGGTTTAAGACCAGCCTGTACCAGAGACTAGATTTAGTTTAGGTTTAGTCTGAGTTTAAGGAGTTAAAGATCAGTTGTACCGAAGGCAAAATGAGGGGCATAGCCTCAGGTTAGGGGGTTAAAGACCAGCCTATATTGGGGGATTAGCCCAAGATTGGGGGATTGAAGTAAGTAATAAATGTTCATTTGACTTGAATACGTCCTTAAATGTAGCCACGTGAAGTAAAGTTATTTCATGTCATTATTTTTTGATTGATCAGTGAGGTGCCGGAGGTTTAATACCTTCATAAAGGCTGACTTTGATTGCCGCGAATGTCTATAAATAGAGGTAGTAATTTTACACGACGCAAACCGCTTTCTCGTTTGCCATACTTCATAAAATCTTTAGTGGGATGGAGCTGCTAGTTTCCTCAGGAGACCTTAGAACACGACCATGTAATTCTTCACTCAAAAATAATTAGTAAACATGCATCATTTTACAGTAAAAAAAATGGTGAAGTTGTCATTTTCACTTTGTGTTTATTTTATATGAGATTCAACTCACACACGACTTCAACATTAAGGCGAACTTACCTGGTATCTTAAACATGAACCGATCGGCGACTGTGTGCATGTGCCGGCGTTTGAAGAGGAGCATTCGCGCCGTAAAGTAATACATGTCTATGGGCAGAGCGCCGTGGTAGTAGATAAGGAGGAATGGACCTTCCGGTACGTTCTCTAGACCTCGGATCTCATACCCTGGAAATATGAAGATGATCTACATAGGATATACGAGTAGATATGATTACATAACTAAAGGTATCCCGTTAAAGACTACAAGGTGAAGTTGGCGCGGTTAGTGCGCACTGTCTAGCGCTACTAGCGCCTTTTGTGATAACTGAACAAACATCTCACTTCACTCGGTGCAATATAAGCAACGTTTCTGAACGCATTTGGTGCATATATTATTTTCGAGTAACAAAATAAAGTGAAAACGAATTTACAGTGATCATTTTTTCTGCATTCTGATGCAGAAAAAAATTAGGTCATTTTGTACATGCTCTTCGTCTCACTGTAAATTCGTTTTCACTTTATTTTGTTACTCGAAAATAATATATGAAGTCACTGAAAAGATTCAAATACATAGAAACTTGTTTCTATGATGAAAGATCTGATATCGATTTCTTGCCAATGAACATATAATTTTATCGTTCCTCATATAGATGAATTTTACGTTATAAAAGTTTGCGGCAGTCCAAGGATCCCTTGTCAAAGTATGTTGTAACAAAACAAAGGTGTTACCATGCCAGAGCCAGCCGTGCGCATCCCATAGCGCGCAGACCGCGAGGCGAGCCGCTTGCCGCCAGTCGCTCTGCACGCCATCTACCACACGAAGTCTGGAAACAGACATCATTCAGCTTATATAAAGCGAACAATTCTTGTATATTTCGGCTTACTCGGAAACCACTCTAACGATTTGCATAAAAAAATTGTATTTAGATACAATTTCCGTTTCTAAATTTATCTATACAGGTGTCGTTCTCGCAAAAACACGATTTACACAACAACATAAAAAAATAGTTTTTAAAGCGCCATCTTCTGGACTGAATGGATACTAATAACATCCACTGGCCCGCTGCTCGCTCTACCATATTTCTGGTCGCAGACGGGTCTTAACATAACTTAAAATCCCCTTGATATATAAGAAAGCTGCTCTAATTTGTTTACGAATTTCTGAATTATTCTGTCACCCATCAATAGTTTTACTAAACAATTTTATTTAGATTACTGCGTTTGTTTATTTATTTTTTCAGTGATTAAAATGTTACCCCCTTCCTGTTGAAAAATTTATATTTTTTACCTTTAGTTCTGATGACAATACAATTTAATATATTCTGGATTGTTGTAAATACAGGGTGGCAGATGACATTTTATTCTTATTTTTAAATTAAATAGAAAATAACGATATGTATTCGTCAAGCTTATACTCACTGGATGATCTTTAAACTCATAAAAAATAATTCATTTTATTGTAGAACAACTGATAAAAATAATTGATCACGCGCGGTGTCTCTGCTACCTTCGGCACGTCCACCATTGTCGGCGGACTAATTTGATAAGCCGTAGACATAATAATATTGAACAGACATTCCTAATTTAACTTGTCTGGCTCTCTAAACGTGCACTCACCCACGGCAGAAGTTACGGCAAAGAAGAATAGAAAGAAAGCACAATAGATGCTGTAAATATATACCATAGCGGCCCGCCCCGGCTTCGCTCGGGTATTAAACAAGAATGAAGCTGCTAGGCGGGCCGTTAGTTTAAACATAAAAGTTATTGTGACATAACTGTAATAGTTAGACACATGGTACCGCGATTTTTTGTAGATATTGATGTGATGTGTATAAAATTGTAATACATCACTGCTCTATTGTCAATTATTTCCGCAGCGTACGCGATACAACGATTTGGAATTTTTTTCACACGTTTGGTTACTAATGTAAGTTCGAAAATTTTCATACTAATTCCTAACTTTTTTTTTCAATAACCTGTCGCCTATGTTCATCAGGGATAATGTAAGATTCTAATGGTGAAAGAATTTTTCAAATCGGTCCAGTAGTTTCAGAGCCTATTCAATGCAAACAAACAACTAAATCTTTCCTCTTCTTTATAATATTAGCCCGCAACTGCTGTTGCAAAAATGGGTCAGCCGCAGTACTAAAGCACCAACTACCTCACAGAATATCGTCATTTATACCGATCTACTTCGTGTAATGAGCATTGTACCGATTTTTCTCCTCCAATCTTTTTCCTAACCTACTATTTTCCTCCTTCCAAAAAGTCTGCCAATAGGTCTGTGACTCTCCTGCAGAGCGGATATTAATGGGTAGGGGTGTACAAAATAATGAACATTAACGCTTGCCGCCTTCTGCATGAAAAAATCACATGAATTGAGGGTACTGTTGAAAGAGCGTAATTAAAGTTTGAAAGAAAATAATAGAATATTCACCTGTATAGCCTGTAGAGATGGAAGATGATGCTGCTGATGTAGATGAGCACGATGATGACGGCGGGAAGCAGGAAGGTGACGATGACCGGCATCAGGAACCACGTCAGCCACAGACTGTACTCTGTGTCCACGTACTCCACTGCAAAAAATGGACATCTTTTTACCACACGTATTATCGCCAATACACATCTGACGACTTTAGGTAATTATGCATAAAACTAAGTTTTTTCTTCAATTTAAAGATTTAGTAGCTACCTAATCGTTTAACAGTGGCAGAGCCCGCAACAATAACATCTGTTGCACGAATGTGCCGGCTCGACCGGTGAAATACCACGTACTCAAAGAAGACACGCGTGAAGTAGAAGTATTCTGCGTTTCGTCAGACAACTGAGGTTCCCGAGGTCTAATTCTACTCCTTTACCCCTTTCCATCCTTCTCTAACAAGGAAATAATGGGAAGGAAAGGCGGATTTAATGTGAGAAGAGATGGATAGGAAAAGGTTATCCTTCTTTCTGTCTATCCCCTCCAGCTTAGCTTGTTGCCTATGTGGGTCACTTAATATAAGGTAACGGTTTGCTTGTTTGCCACCTTGTACTATAAAAATAACTACTACTTTGTAATATCTTCCAAAAATCCGAGACAGAGATGCATTACCACCTTACCAAAAAGCTGACTTTCAAATTTCATGACATGTGACCTAGATGACCATTCACTTCTCTTCCCATAACTTCTACTAGTGTTGCCCTTAGAGATATCCATTGAAATCCGTTCTGGGTATACTGGCCGGCATCCGGGATATTATCGGCAGCGTCTGACCGTCGTCTGCCGCTGCAACGGTGACCTCGCACCGTCACCCGCTTAGCACGAGTTCATAGATAATATTATTGATCTTGTGCGCCGCCCTCGACGTTGAGTTTAAGGCGTATGTTGACATAAATGCTTTTTTATCATCATTATTTGAAGAATAGTTTTATTTTAATTTATGGGACAAAAAATTCGCCAAAATCGTACACGTGGTTGAGAGGTTCCCTTGGAATAACAAAATAAACTTCACATTTCTAATAGTACATATTTATATAATAGTATGTATTTCTAATAAAATTGACCTGTATTAATATGTGGTGTAATCTTTCAAGATATATACAAATAATCCATTTGACCAGAAACGTGACCAACAAAAAATACAAAAAAAATGAATTTATATTTTGAGACGAGTGTATAAGAAACTATTAGATTTTATTTGAATTTTATTACTATAAAATATGATAAAATATGCATTGTTATTAGTATATAAGGAGCAATGGGACTGACATGTCATTTTAGACAAAAGACCCTAAATAAATTTTTAAAAAAAGATTGAAATTAACGTGTTTACAGAGTCCGCAACAACAACATCTGTCGCACGAATGGGCCGGCTCGCCCGGTGAAATACCACGACCTCACAGACTGGCGTGAAGTAGAAGTATGCTTCTGCGTTTCGTCTGACGAGTGAGGTGCCGGAGGCCTAGTTTCAGTCCTTATCCCCTTTCCATCCTTTTCGAATAAGAATTTGATGGGAAGGGGAAGAGGGCTGGAATGGGAGGGGATGAACAGGAGAAGGAAATATCATTTTTCTGTCTAAAAACTGTCTGTAAACTCCTTTGTTGCGCAAGCCTATGGATAGCTATCATCGAAAAAAAAAACAGTTTTTGTTCTGATGCAGCATTTGTTTTGTATGTAATTACCAAAATGGCGGTGCCTCCTTCCCCTTGGCGCCGAGTTCGTTGAGTATGGCGAACATGGGGAAGTAGATGATGCTGAAGGACACGTCACGCGCCCCCGTGGCGGTGACGCCGCGGTACAGACCGAGGATGCCGCGCTCCTTCAGCAGGCGCTTGGTCAGCATCGTCGCCGTCAGACGCTCTATTTTACGACCCTCTGAAAACGTTCAAAAGATAAAACCAATCAACTCTCAAATTTATGTGGTAAAAAATTTAGATGCAATTTTTTTTTCCTTCTTCAAGACGGTTAAATCTTCTCCATTAAACCTTGGAAGAGGTTAATGCTATTTGATGTTTTTATTCTAGCTAACGAAGGCCCGAAGCTAACCAGTTAGAAAATAAATAAAAAGCAGTTTAAATATTGACCCGCTTTCGCTTGTGCGGCCACTCTGCCGGCGTCTTGCATCTGAATCTTCAGAAGTTCCATGGGCGTGGTGATCACGATCTGGCATGCGCCCGCCATCCCGCCGGCCAGCATCTGATTCACTATCGGCAATGTTCTAGAAAAAATATAGACAGTTATTAAAGACTGCTAGAAGTCAAAACTAAAAAGTTGGTTGGCGCTTGTGCGAGGCTATACCCTTCTATATTTTGACGTCGCTAAAAAGACCGACGAGCTGATCAAGGTTGTGATAATCCATAGATATAGGACCGATCATTTCCGCGATTTAAGAGAAAAACTCACATTCAACAGTGAATGTCTTTTGGTTGAAAACGAACGGAACGACAGGCCGAAGTAACTTTTTAGCTTATCGTATTTACTTATTGTCCTAAATCCCCGCCGCGGGCCGCCATTTCTAAGCTAGCTATCTTATAGAAGTACTACGTAGAATTTTAAAATATAAAAGTGCCACACTGCAATTGCCCCCTTGTCGATAAAAGATGCCTCTCTATACTCCGTAAAGAGATTTCTACCATACGCATTTTTATTCCATAAATAGACAGACAGATCAGCAACAAAACATTTGAGATTCATTAAAATCGTACTGGTGAAATATGAGATGATTGAAATTTCGCATGTTTTGAATATAATATTGGAAATAATAATATTGATGCTTTTATATTAATTAACCAGATTAGCGAAATATTAAACATTGAAAAAGTATTAATCCATAACTACAGCCCACCTAAATAAACGTACAACTACGTATTCTGTGCTTTGGGGGTTTGGTCAACGCTATCTCGCCCGTACATTGCGATATGACGGAGCAGATCGTAATCTTGACGTAGACGTTTGATAGTGACAGATCGATCGCTCGATACAGTGTTGTCACGGCGTGATAACAAAAACTCGCAATAGATTTACGAAATTTAGCTGTACTATCAAGAGGTCGGACTTATAAGAAGGTCGGTCATATAAGAACCAATATTTCGATGTTTTTAGGAACCCACTTTTGGGTATAGGCCTTTCGAAACCGTGATTTAGTCGATAGTAACAGCACTTGGCATGGCTACGCAGAGTTATGCTGCACATCTTCTAAAGCAAGGGTCAGCAACAGGGGGACCGCTAAAGCTTGGATAGTCCAATATTTGTTGAGTATAAAGTATAAGTAACCCCGCAGACATCATATAAAAAAACATCCTGGAACCCGATGACAGCGCCACCCACCGGGTCCAATTGTAAACTAAACCATCACGGGTCCCACTCTAAACACACACAAACATTTTCATCAAAATCAGTCCATCAGTTTCGGAAGGGTTCAGTAAATACACAAGCTCAGAAGAAATATACATATAATATGTAGATATATAGTTATATTTTGAAAAATCCCTAAATCAAATAAAACTTTATTAACATTTTTTTTAAACTATGGTCGAAAGTCGTCCAAGAGGTAGAAGTGTCAAACAGAAGACAGCTAACTAACGTCTTTAGACTCCATTTCCTCTAAGCGACCAGCCGCGCGCGACTTGCAGCGCGTATTTCCTATTTCTTAGTACATGTACCATATCTACTAACGCGACCGCGACTCGGCAGTCACGCGCAAGTCAATATCTATGAAAAAATGCGACATACCTACTGCTTGGCCAGTCGCTTAGAGGAGATGTGTCTCATACTGAACCGGGAACACGTACACACTTTGTTAATATTTTAAGAGAGCTTATATAAAGTGCATACCCATCAGGTCTCGTGAGATAGAATCGGAAAAGGTCGTTGGCGGCAAGCTTGATCGCCTTCTCTGGCGTGATGAGCAAGATGTTAACGGCGGAGCCGCGATACATGCCGAAGTACCCCTCCGCACGATACGTCTTCTTGAAACAATCCAACCTGGACCAAAACAAAACTTAGTCATACAAAAAGTACTAAAAGGATCTTATAATGTTAGCTGGTCATATTAGATGCAAGGTAAGCGACATTGACGGAAGAATTGATTAAAATTAAAGCCGGACACATTACTCGTATTTTTTTATTTATAAAAAACAAGGTGGTAAACGAGTAAGCGGTTCAGCCAATATTAAGTGATCGCTACCCATAGGCATCTGCAATGAGTTGTAAATCCGTTATCTTACCTTTACAGACAGGAGAATATTTCCTTTTCCTATCAACCCCCTACCAAGTCAAATATTCTTCCCCTACCCATCCTTTCCTTATTAGAAAAGGAAAGGAAGAGGAAAAGGACCAGGATTAGGCCAGCGGCACCTCACTCATCAGACGAAACGCCGAAAGACTTCTATTTCACGCCTGTCTTCAGTGAAGTCGTGGTATTTCACCGGCCGCGGCGGCCCTGCAGTGCAACAGATGTCATTACGGGCTTTACCATTGTTCGTAGAACGCACGATCAAAAAATTCAACGTCAAATTTTAGTGACGTTCTCTCCTTTTCAATTAGAATATATTGATAAGGAATTAATAATAAACTAATTTCACAAAGAGATTAGATTAAGGTCACTGTAATGTCAGGGGAAACTGTAATGTTAATCTGTTTATTTGTGTAAATGTATTGTGTAAATTATTTCTTATCGCATAAAATTAATTGGTAGATTATTTTATAAACACACTGTGCGATTGATTGAAATAATCTAAATATATTTTTTAAAAATGATACGCTATACTTTAATCTATTGTCTGTTATTATTATAATTTCCTAACACTATTTATTTGCTAATATCGCTTCATAGTTTGTAAGACGTCGTTAGACAAGTTTCTCACATGTTGGCATATTGTTTTTCGCCATGCGGTCCAATAGTCTGGTTCTGCAGGCGGGTCTTGACCAAGTCGATGGGGAAGACCACCGACACACCAACAATGCCAGCGATGCTGCCATTGATGATCTTCGGCAGCAGACTGAAATTTAATTCAAAATTAAGAAAATTATACAGACACAAAGACCATATAAAATTAATATAAATATAAAAATTTGCTCGTTATACAGTTTAAAGACAAATTATACAATCAAGGTAAATAAATGATAAATTGTGATTATGATTTATTACAATCATTTGAAAATTTATGGTAAAAATAATTTGATAAATGCTACGATTATAATTGTACCGTAACAAAGCTTATTCAGGGAAAAAAATGTCGTCCGATATCGGTATCGCGATTATGAGTTTGTCTTTTCATATGCACTCACGCCACGAAACCAATGGTGTAGGCAGAGATTACGGATTTCCACTTGGTGCGATTCTGGCACACCTCTCTCGATTCTTCTACAATTATACATCTACGCTCGTCGATTAACGGTACTCTTGATACCGCCCCATCTTTAGTATTTTTTATTTTATTTTTAAATAAATAAAATAAAACATCAAACTTCCACCTGATATTAGTGGCAACGCAAACGACCGTACGCCATTTACTATTACTAAACTACCCCTGAACGTACCACGTACGTAATGAACGTCACAACCGGACAGTATGGAAAAGCCGGCAATTTGTTCTAAGCCATTGCTGTACGAACAATAAATGAAAATTCGAATTGCTTCGTTCGAACACGAATATTATACGGTATACGTAAGTATTATACGGTATAAGTATTATTTATACGATATACTTAACTAAAAGTGCTAAAATTGTCGCTTCATTTCGTTCGATGTGCTTTGTCCTAAGTATTTCGATCGATCAATCAATAACTCACAAATTAATATAACTACATATAAAAGTAAATTCATATATGAATAAAATAATTCCATTTTATTAAACAGGATACGTGTTTGCATAACCGCAAGTCACCTTGAGACGTCCTTAACTTGCAAACTTAACGTATTCTTTTTGTAAATTAACTTCACAGTAAGCATGTCCGTAAAACGCAAGGCTATATCTAGACAACTCTTTTTCAATGACGATAATAATTGAATTTTTTACACAAGCAATTGTTTCTAAACTCTATTCCCGAGAGAATAGGGCACTAATTTGAACATTGTATATTTTAAATTACTCGCTGTCCTACAATTAGTTAAATGAAGATCGTTATGCGTTACCTACACCATGTTAAAGTAGTTAAATGTGTACATTGCAAAGTTTTTAGTTTAACTATGACAGTTTTGACCTTTGGCTTACTTTAGGATCTCATTGTACTATGCGGTTTAAATATTGGCGTTTTTATTAAAGTGAAACTTTTATTACATCGTCTCAAACTTTTTCGTCTGTGTGTTGCATGTCGCGTGGCGGTCGGCCG
>DWTW01001612.1:0-12302 GCA_018246275.1 Papilio slateri
GTAACTTAACAATCAACATTTGATATAATTGCAATCGGACGAAAATGATTATACATTTTCTTTCGATTCCATCCCATTAGTTGTTCTAATAAAGAAATTTTATTAGTTTCAGTTTTTTTTTGTTTATTAAAGTTCAGCTCCTGTAAGTTGTATTGAGCGCGCAACATTTTATGGGGCACTTCGCACCGTAACTTACAGCACATTTACCGCCGCTGGTACTTACGGGGCCCTTTCACACTTAAACTCGAAGCAAGCGTCCGAGACCCTTCGGCCTCCGTTAGCAGCTCCTCACGGGGTTTATTCTGCCCCGCGCCGCCATAACCCGCATCGTAAAGGCCGCGAGAGGCCCTTTGACACGACGGTTAAGAGACCCGATTAACTAACTATTAACTATTACTTACTGTCCACGTCACTGCGAGGATTGGACTAGAGACGAATAGAAATACGCTCTCAAGTTTAACCAATGTAGGATAGACAGAGTTAAAACATTAAGTTGGCGAACGTAACCTCGGTCATTGAAAATAATTATTTTCGAGCCGTATATATGTGTGTGTGTGCGTGTTTTTTTTTCGAGCAAGTTATATTACTTCTCTTAACCAATTAGACTGTACACTAAATTAAACGAAAATTTTGATTTTGTTAAAGCACTAAGATACTCACGATTGTTTAACGTACGGAAGAACAGCGAAAGTCACTTACCTGGAACAAAGGAGGGAGAGAAAAAATTTAATTAAAATTACAATGAAAAAGTACCCGCATCGCAATTTATTTAGGTGAAAGCCCTTTTAATCATAATTAATATTTACAAGACGAGAAAAATTGCTACGGGAGCGGGGATGAAATCTCACAAGATCTGTATCCACCCCATACGGTGACAAAGGTGGCTCGGCTCTCTTCTGTTCAAGAGCAAACAAATGTTTGTTTAATATAATACACAAATTAATTGTTATTACTTATGATAGTAACAAATTAACTTCAAAGTGTAAAATTGTATAAATAGAAAACAAGGTAGTATCTAATAATAGAATACATCCAGTTCAGTTTGTAAAACATGATGCAGTCTTACATGCAACTACATCATCTAATATGTTGTAAATAAAATCATAGTACAAATTACTTCGAGTCAATTAGAAAATCGATCGATGATATATAAAAAATACGAAGAGGCAGCAGAAACAGTCGAAATCCATCAACGTGGTGGTCAACAATAAAAAGGGACTACAAGCAAGCACATCCGCCAAGAGTATCTTGAGGCAAATATGTGTGAAACCCGAAACAGAGACGAAACGACGAGAGAAAGTAAGTACGAAGAAGATTGTATTAATTCACGTTATGAATCGAATGTACTGATCGAACCTTTATCTAACATTAAAAGACAAATAAAAAAGAAAAAGCCGTATTAATTAAAATGAAGTAAGGAGAAGGATACAATAAAATAAAGTGTGCAGTAACAATTTGTCCACAACTGGTCCACAAAGCGTTTTATATATAATTGTCCAATAACAGTCTTCCTTTGCCTGTCAAGATATCCAAAATTATACTAAAACATCCTGTTCATACGTACATATAAGCAATTAATAAAGGCTTACATATATCCGATAAACACGGCTGCAGAGCGCCGCCCCGTCTCGCCACGACTGGGGGAGGGGGGATAGACGGCAAAAGGGTCCGGAATAAGAGCCTTTAAGGGAGTCCCCGAGTTATCTCGGGTGCTGGCGTCGTAAAATAAAGGTTTACTAGCCAGTAAAGAAAATTAAAATGAATTATTTTGACGAGTGTTGGGAGGGTTTTTTGAGGCTTAGCCCCGGTTACAGCGCCGAGGTGAATTGTTATGACGCTATAAGGGGTAATTGTTTTTCTCGGGCTTCAATTCCAGCTTGTTCGGCTTGTAATTACAACGGTAACCTGTTGTGTTCACGCCGGGCGGATCGAGTAGCCTAATGCGGCCGTTTGCATAGTGAGTAACTGCGCACTGGCCCTGTAATACCATCATTAGTTTTGGCGACGACCTGTTGCAATCCCTTAATTTATTAGAGATATTATTCTTTACAGACAACATTATACATTTATATCCCTTAACCTAGACTTGACTCGATAAGAGCTCTCAGAATAAAGAGAACATAAAATAGGCAAAACCAAAGGCCAATGGTGACTAAACAAATGGAATGGAAATATACTTTCTTAAACTATAAAGAAAGAACGTGATACGTTGGGTTTGGTTACGTTAGGAAAGATCATAGAACTTCCACGTACCTCGCAAGCTACTTAGGATTTTAAAACATGAAACCGTATGGAGGAAAAGTGTCACGAATTACTCCTACTGGCAGTGACCACAGAACATATTTGTCGGTGATTGTGGTATACATAACTACATCTAAGGTACAGTATAAGGAGAAATAGATGACTCACGATTACCGTAAGGACATCAAATTGTAGATTATCTATACAACTAAAGCCGGTAGACGAATTCAAACAACCACGAAAGCGGGAAACTGCACATTAGGATAAAGAAAAAACGGGTCCCGATCGTAAGAGAAACGCAACGACACATAGAGAGTGTGTGAGCGGCTCATTCGGCACGCCCCGCCGCGATATACATCTCGAGTAAAAATTCAGGCTGCGATTACAGCGAGGAAATGGCTGTTTTATCACGGCCGCCGCTCCGCACGAGGACTCACGTTTTTAAATCTTGCTTGCGGCTGTATGTTTTTGAAAGTTTTACACATACTATAAATTAAGTATGGATATTCTTTAAGATTGTTACGCAGCATTATATATGTTGAAGATTTAAATTAGTTCGAGTGGATCATAAAGTTTTCTTTTGAATAAAAAAAATATGGTCCAATGACCTCGGGAAAACACCGGGAAATGGTTAAGTGTGTAAAGCGAAGGACCGAATAAGGTGAGAGGGATTGGGAGGGACTATGTTCGGCAGTGGACCGTTACCATCAACCTGTATCAACAGTTTGATGGTAATGATCTGAACCAACAAAACCATGGCTAGCTCCATAAAATGTAGGTAGTAAATTAATCATTAATAATAGAGTTTGTTTAAATAGTACTGTTGTTGTTATCCTTATGATATTATATAATGGGTCGTTTACGGTGAGAAGAGACGCCCGTATGTTCTCACATTCAGGGGAAAGAGCCCTTTAGCGGTCTCCGTCGAAGGTGTTGTAAACGCGAAATAGTGCGTTCCCTTTACGGTATGGAGATCACGGCGGTGTGATTCCATTGTCTCTGCGAATGGATTCCTATAGCTCCGATGAATACGCCGTCTGAGCAATACGTCTCCGGCGCGCGTTTAACTCTGTCCCCGTTTTGTTTTATGTGGATTAGACGCGTAATCGAAAACGTGGCGGAATTTTTATGCGAGTCTGGATGTTGTGTGTTTTACAGCGTCTGATATTTATGTGTGTATTTTGTTAAGACAATTATTTATGGTGTACGTGGATTGGGTTATTATTCTCTTTTGTTCTTTTATATCTCGTATTAAAACGTACTAACTTTTGGGATGCTAATCAAATTCTTACCCATTAGATATCTGTGGCTGTCGTCGATGGTCTGAATTTATATATTGCACGTTGATAATAAGAAATGAAGCATAGCGTGGCTTTCGAATGGTGAAAGAATTCAAATCGGTTCAGTAAATATGGAGTTCCATTCGACTTGTACGTAAAAAAAAAGTGTGGTAAAAGTTAATTAGAATGATTCCAAAACTGTGATATGCATTGAAAAACTTACTAGAGATTAAATATTCGTAGCATACTGAAGGAAATCTAACAAGGGGTACAGAATGTATTTTTAAGACATATTAAAATTATGAATTTGTTTTAAACACACAGATTAAATAAGTAGTATTGATGGTTGTAAATTATTATTAGAACTCATTATTTTAGGCAATTCAAAGATGTCTAAGAGTAAACAAAAATCCGTGGGTATTAAAGCGAAGTGTTTGCAAGTTGTTTTACGGGTCCGGGATCGTAAAGGTCGGCTGACAGTGATTCTTGATGGACAATTTGAGAGTGCGGGCTCGCCTGGGGGAACTCACAACTTTAGAATGCTCTCAGTATCTCGCTTTACGACCGCTGATGGCCCATTTTATATTTTACACCGCTGTTTCATTTTAACATGGTGTATGTATTTTATTGTTTTGATTTTATTTAAAAAATCATTGCATTCAAACTTATTAAAATGTTCACTACATAAATATTTTTATTTTTCTCTTAAAACAGCATCACGGCCATGTTAACTAAACGGGGTAAAAAGAGATAGCAGTCGCAATATATTTTGAACACTAGTTTTTTAAACACTGTTGGCTACAATAATCCTTAGATTGGTTCTCCTCTCAAACTAACGGCTATCTACCTAAGTATTCCATGACATACCTATTCCTGTGTTCCACGTCCTTGATGTACGTTCATTCATCAGGGATTTGAAGTATTTCGCTCAACGTGACACAATTATATAGCTCATTTAGGCCAGTTGTATACTGTTGTAGTTCAATTTATAAAATTAAAATATACTATGAATTTATGTGTGTGCACAAACCCTAAATAAAGTATTGACATTATCGAGTATCGCCGTACGCGCACCAAGTAAAGGAGTGTTTACCATTTAGTTAGATTACAGACAGAAACACAATTCCAAAGCGACCAGTCGAGTATAACTAGACGCAGCATCACTATACATGTAGCACACACATGAAGCACCGGCGGGAACATGTCGCCATGGTATTTTCATTTCGCGTCACAGGTGAGCGGAGCGCGTAAATTACCCGAATAGTCGGGCCTTTTATTGCGTGCCGGCCTGTCGGGGCCCGCACGAGGTCGGATGGAGTCCGTTCACTTACCAGAGATGGGGAAAAGGGTACAGGGAAATAAATATATCCAAATACGTTTACTGCTGACGTTTACTTAGCAGACGATGGGAGGAAAGTGCGCAACAAATAAATTACCTAATTAACTGACAAACACATGAGAAAGTACCGCTAACACTGGCATTGTAGGAAACAGGGCTAGGTTTTACCAGGACTAATGCGGATACTATTTATCTAATAAACAATGATTAAAGTAAATAGAAACAAATCATCCGTAGAGAGAAAAACAAAAGCAATAACAAAATTATTTTCTTCTGTCAATAGATTTAAGGGTAGCCTGATTGAAATTTACCAGGCTATCATAACTGCATGGATATCCCCATTAGCAATCTATCGGCCACTAACTAATCAGCAGTAATCCTATGTAAGCGCACTAATCTACACCGTCGCGACAGCCGAGCCCCGACATAGCCTAGACTTACAATATAGTCGCTCGCCATTGTGAGCCCCCGATACTCGGCCGTACATGCCTTTGTTTCAAATATTATCGTTGTTCACCTATAATCATTCTGATACTTTCTATCTGTCTTTTAAATTGCGCATCTCCACTCGTATCTCTTATCTAATATTGCCTATAAGATGCTCCTATAGACTGCGACTAATCTTTTTGGGTTACACGGATATGGAATACCACTAATTATTTCCCTTAACCAGGGTTAAATGTAACTTATGGCTATCATTTTGAATACCACATTTATACATCATAAATAATTTTATTAGCACGGAATAATTAAATTTCAACAAAATAATATGGTTATAAAGAAAAGAACAGCGGTAGCAAGGGAAAAGTTTAAAAGATTTCACTTCCGTCCCTGGAGGTATGAATGAAAATAAAATTAGAAATTCAAATCCAGCGACTCCTTATCAATTACATGTACTAGGAGACCAACAATAAGAGATAGCTCGCTCCCATTCTTCGTCGAATTTGCATCTTCATACAATGGCAATTAGGGGAGCGCTCATTAATTCGACAGGGTCCCAGAGGCGAGGCGGTTTCAATTTGACGGAGCCGCTATACAACCTTGTGCGCGTAACGTGATTACGGGACATTTGCATGAATTTTATGTGCTCCCGGTGCGTAACGAGCCGTTAACTTCAATATCGAATGAACAACACTGTGTCTTTTATCGCGTTTTCTAAAAAAATCCCTGGCGGGAGGATCCCTATTAGAGGATATTCGACACTGTTTATTGTTCGGAAAACCTTTTTTTGTTTTGTGCAAAATGTCCATGATTGATATCGTATAATGCATTTGTTAATTCACTAGTTAATTTGTTTAGTGTATGTCATTTTGATTGTTAGTTCGTATTGCTTTCACTGCTTCACAAATTTTGCTCATTTCTTTTTAACATTTCGTTTTAAAATTTTTCAGTATACAAGTTTTTATGAATCAAATCTCATAATTGATAAAAGTTGAAAAATGTTATCTACTATACAGGTATTTTAGAAAACTATAATTTATTGTTTCGAACTCACATTTCCGTCCTATTTTAATTTGAATAATATTTTATTATGTAATATTTATCCGTAACATCAGTTAAATGGGCGTCGACTATAATTCTAAAGCTCGCAAATGTATCTAAACCAACAACTATATAATCTTTTACGGCCTCTCCGCGAAGTCAAAAGCGATTCCATAAAATATTTACACAAGGCATTTGTCCTAATACGCCATAGAGAGCAATCAACGGGGATCTAGACACCTGTTTACACGAGGGGACCGCTCAACCCTTCCTGAGGGTTCGACTACTCGCACCACGAGAAACTCGACCATATCGCATTACACAATACATTGCTCGTTACGTATGCATCGAGCTGTTTCCTAAAGACGTTTGAGATGTAATGGATAGGCATTAGGATATTAGAGGACGGATTTAGCGTAATGTGAATAGGATGATGGGGTTATTGAGTAGGCAATCTCTAGTGTCCTACCGGAGCGATTAGAAATGAATTTTTAATTGCTTAATCGTCTTTGTTTAAGTTGCTTGACCAATTAACTTGTAATGGGACGGGCAGGGCATTGTGTACGACGCGAACAAAGCGAACAGAGCTCGGGGCAGGGAATGAAAAAGAAATTCAATGAAACAAAAGGGTACGCGATTTGTACGTAGTTAATTATGGAAATAAAAAGATAGAATTTTTAATTTTCTACATGTTAATTAATCAATTTCTGGATTATCTAATATCCTACTAATTGTGTAGTATAGCGGGTAGTCGTCGATTATTTAATACACTTAACTCACATGGCATGGTTTAAATGAGGTCCATTAAAATGTGTACTTACAACTAAGTCATATCTCTGACCACCCCTTTAGGATGTTGTAATCGTGAGTGTCTAGGATAGCTATCACCGTTCACACGCGTGGTATTCAGTACCACTCAACTCATGAACCGGGAAGACAGATTACCTCGATAGCAGCACTTATTCTAATCAATTTTTTTAATGCCTCGCGTCAATCATATCCATTTAAACAACAATTGGAGACTCGTGGGCTGTCAAACGGAATCATATTTTAATACCATATAATTGTATATTAATTTTGCGTCGTTTTTTTTAAAAAATATATCTCGATTGCCTTCAATTATCTAAGATAAGTGGGAAAAAACATCACATTATAATGGTTTAGTGTAGGGTGACCATAGTCACACATGAGTAAATCCGGACTCGTGGTCTAAACTTATATTTTAAAACCAGTACTTCGCTAACAGCGAATTTTTTTATAGAACAATTTTTTTTGTTACTTAATTCAATAAAAATAAATTACAGCCTTATTTTTATCTCAGAAGAGCACTTTCAGGACGAATAAACACGAATTTTATTGTCCTTGTACCGTGAAACGTATGGTAACCGTCGTATAGCGGTACTGCTCCGGCGAGAAGTCTGAGAGGCTCCTGGACCTCTGACCTCTCCGTGTCGACCTCTGAGAGCCTGGTAAATGTTAATAGTGTGGATGCGGCGTTACTTTGCGGTTATAAGGCCCCGTTTCTGTTCTTCAATTATTTCACGTTGCCTGTCAGTGGAGGTAACACGAAGATAATGCGTCGTGTTTCGCTCGTAATTACTTTTAAATGAGTTTTTGTTAATAAATTAATTAACATTAGTATGAGTTTTTCATTGTACGTAGTGCTAGTGACACGTAGCGTGTTGGTACTCCCTGAATAGTCAAAATATAGGTACCAAGAAATATCACATCGTAATATTTCGATGAAAACAAAATGTTGTTTCATCGATATTAGCTTTAAGTTTTTGCTTACTTTAATTGTCATCAAGTTTATTGTCCAATAAACACAAAAATAAATAAATAATGAGTCCTTATTTCTGTTAGCACACCAACCCAATATTTTGACGCGAGCGCATGGGATATGATCATTTCAATTCTCCTTATTTGAAGCTGATGCCTACAAACATGTATGTCTTCTAAATAAAAATATTTATTATAATTCAAGTGTCTTCTCTGATAATTCTGATTGGTTCAATATTTAACGAATAGTTATTTTCAAAGTATAATATTGTTGAGGTCATTAAGGTGCAACATAAAGGTCCCGCTAGAGTTCAGTTGGAGAGGCTCTTAGAGCTTCATTAGCTCCCCGCCGGCCTTCGAGAGCTTATCACAATATACAGCGGCTTAATCACGAAGGTATTTTGTCGTCGGCTACTTGCATCTTGTGAAATCTTTGAGTACAACGCCGTGGGAAACTTTGAAAGTTGTGCCATTAGACAAATAGCTTGTAAAATAGATGATTTTGTATGTTTATACTTTGTTGACGCTTTGGTATCTTAGGATATGAGAATTACCAACCTCGTTTTGATATTTGAGATTATAGACCATTTGTCAAAGTCCTACATGAATTGTTTGATTCCTAAGTTTTCAAGATTTTATTCCATTCGGGCTACAAAAAGGTGTCATTTACTACTATCGAGTTAGGTATTACCCAAATGTGACAGGGGTTGTGTATATTCGGCACACAAATCTTACCGAGTGATTTGCTATTTTCTGTTTTTGGATTCTAAATCCTAAATTCCAAAAAAAATTGGTTTGAATGCACCTCATACATATACCTAGCTGCTGTATCATTGACTAGTATTTATCTTAGACAAGATCAGAAATGTTGTAGGTAAATACAGTTTAAATTGCTTAAGGGACAACGAGAACAAAAAAATATAACGTAATAAATATCCCGATTCAAAGGTTAAATTCAGTGTAATCTTGAGATCAATACGGACAGCGTACGGACCTAAAGATGCACTTTGCAGTACGGACACAAGACAAGCGGCATGCATAAGTACGTGTCATGCACGAGTGAAAGGGTTTGCCACATTAAGGACACCCAAATCCGCCATATTTAAAACGACCTCATTCCGCTGGAATTATAAATAAATCGAATTGCAAAACAAGCAGGGAGGATGGTTTGGTGTCGCCATTTGCGGCGACGGTGACCGTCCGGCCGGCAGTATGTCGCGAGTTTTATTGGCGCGCGTCAAAAATACACCCACGGGTGTGCGCGTGAGTGCATCGATGTTTTGGACTATCCTTATCCTTATTAGGACAAGAGCAATACAATTCTGTTGATATTCATATCTCATAAATAAGTTTATAAAGTACATTTTGTCTTATGTCCGAAATGATATATATGAGAAAGTTTTCCTCTTGGATATCATGTAACTGTAAACTGGTAATGAAATTGAATAACAGAATAGACTTGTTTGACAAAACAACTGTTTGTCCTGAAATTATTATAGATGATTTAAACATCTATAATGAAAACATTGAATCAATGAAAAACAATGATAATTTATTGTTTTCCTTTTAATCTATTTTTTATATCCAATATATTTTAAAAGTATGAAGTTTTAAGAAACTTTATATTTTCTCATACACAGCGTGCATCTACTCGGCGCAGGCGCAGGCGCTGGCAAAATTCTATTTTCATTATTAAACCGGATTTAATGTTGCTTCGCGATCGAGAGCCGTAAAATAATGTATTTTATTACGTCGCCTCTTTACATAATTATGCGATTCCCATACCGGGCCAGCAGGGCTCGGGAGGTGCGCGAGCGGTTTCTCTCGGTGTCTCGGCCGGATTGCGAAAGTTAAGGACGGTAATTGACGTGTCCAGCAATGATAAACAAAATAGAAAATTGATTTGCCTATTTTCCATAGTAAATTATCACTGCGTCATTTATTTGTAGTTTTGTTACTTGTATATTTTTTCTTTTATTTCATAAAAGATAACTTTAATATTAGGGGCAATAGAGAATCACTAAAGGAACGTGACATTTTTAATTACTCACGCATATCTCAATCTGCCTCTTTTTCGGAATGACACGTGTTTTTATATGATCATTTAATAATTTAATAATGTACGTCACATTGTAATTAAGTAAATGAAATGAACTCACCAATTATTTACTTGTAGTATCGTTAACCCTGTGTCTTGTGCTAATTGTTTTTTCTGGTCCTCCGAGGGGTACGGGTGCTGCAACAACATAAGACATCATTAGATTCCCAGGACGAAAAACTTTCTGCAAGCCTTTTATTAGCTTTCTACTGTGGATAAGTGATGAAAGTAAAACGATAGGACAATTGATCTAATAGATTTTTGATATATAATATTAAGGATTTTTTTGTTACAAAGTATTGATGAAATTTTCAAGAAATCTTCATATTGGCCTAGCGGGTGATACTTGGTAGCGATCGGATCAAAATAATTAGTTTTACCCGGGGAAAGCCGGTGGGTATCACTAGTATATGATACGATCTCAATCAGGGTTAATACAAAAAAAATATTGAAAAGGTTCTCTGAAAGAAACCCCGAAGTTTTCTTTTATTCAAACCGGATATCATTTTTATCGGATCCCAAGGACGCGTAAGCATCAGGGCGGCATGACTCACGTGTATGTAATGTTATTGGTTTGCACCGCGCCCGTCGCGGGCTTCCCGAGAGACCTCCGCTATTTCATCTCGCCCTGGTAGCGAACCGCAGGTAGCGTACGTGTGTGTAAATTATTAACTCGCCCTGTTCGGTCCCGGGTCGATACCGGCTGTTCGTGGCTACGTGACTAACTTCAACTTAACTACAGTACAAGCTCCTCTTCTTTTATTTATAGACGTATTCCAACTTTAAATAGATAACCATGTTAGAGCCCCGTAAAAACAACAAATGTTGTACGAATGGGCCGGCTCGACCAGTGAAATACCACACAGAAGACGGGCGTGACGTAGAAGTATTCTGCGTTTTGTCTGATAAGTGAAGTGCCGAAGGCCAAATTCTGGTCCTGAGACCCGGAAACCTGAAGTTTCCTAGTGAAAGGATTTGACTCGGGGAGGGGATGGATTAAGAATACTTTATAAACGATGTCCTATCTTCAAGATGATGTCGCGCTCCTGGTACTGGTTTGTGGGCGGTGGTTGTACCGTAATACGGTAGACCACCGCATGTTGTAATTATTTATTTATGTTGTGGAACACGAAAAAGTACGTTAATATCAAAACTAAAGATAACCTTAGAGATTCTGTTCAAAATCTATAAAGCAATAAACGGGTTATAAAATGTATATATAAATATTCGGCCGACGACTGGCTAGATGAGCTATTTGTCATTTCTTACGTAAACATTTTACGGTCGGTTTTTAAAAAAGATATGTTTATTTAAAGAGACATGATTTAACATGTCCGAGACGGCGCCGTGCCCGGAGTAAATCACTGAAAAATATCGCCCGGTGCGTTTGCCAACAAAAACAAAAGGATCGAAAAGGCGCGAGATGACGCGATAGAGTGCGGCTCCCAAGGAAATTGATACGTCGCCCGCGCGCGGTACGCACGACGCACCGCACCGCGCCATTGTCCGCGCCCGCTCGCCTCTTATGATTTATGAGCCCCTGGTCACCTGCGCTCACAAACTTCTAAACACTATTCCTATATCCTGTGCGTTGTTGTGTTGACTCGTTTTAAGCAAGAAAATTCATTGATTTCAAATAATGATATCAACAACCGCCGTAACAAGGATCCGACCGTATTATCATTAGAGGTTAGGACAAATTGAGTTGATCAATGGAATGATTCATGAACTTGCCCGTCCTTAGCGGTCGAACTAACGATACTTTGATACATAAAGAAAGCACCGCCCGTTGTTTTATGAGGAAGTAAACTAGTTAAAGATATTGTGATTACATTTCAAGTGTAATTATAAATGTAATGAAATATATTTTACAATCTTTATTAACCAATCGTGATCTTAAAGTGTAGCTTTCTAGACGATATCTTAATTATGCAAAGCTAAAACCAGATAACGTTATTAAATCGGCACTAAAACATCGCGATTCGAATCCAGACCTTGTTCCCTCGCGTCGAACTATAAACGCGTGTAATTTAGTGCAAATCAAACATAAAGGAGGTAATGTTTACCGCGTTAAGAGTCACCT
>DWTW01001613.1:0-12302 GCA_018246275.1 Papilio slateri
TCATGAGGCCGAGTCTTATTATTTTAACCGACTTCAAAAAGGAGGAGGTTATCAAATCGTCTGTATGTTTTTTTTATAGAAAGCACAGGCTTTCTGATCTAGGACCGAATCAAATCCACATCAAAACTCTCCGATATCGTTTCATAAAAAAATTAAAATTTGTAATTGACGATTTTTAATGAGTAAATTAACGATAAATCTGTGCTGAAAGAATGTATACTGAATAGAACAAAGCATGAAGCAATTAAGTAACTATTAGAGAATAATTGAGAACTAAATAAGCCTTTACTTAAGGAATATATTTTAAGAGACGAAGAGAAGAAAGACTTTGGATACACAAGATAAAGGAAGTGATATAAATCATCTTACAACAATCTCATATTAAATCACTCTTTTTTATGTCTACTTTTTTAATGGTCAATTTCTATTACAGTAATGTAAGTCCTACAACATCTGAAAAATACAAGACTGACTCTAAAGGTCGTTATATTGCTAGTGTTCAAACGGAATCAATAAGAAACAACATGGATGTTATTGGAAAGGAGAGAAAGGTAAAAGTAAATCTTTGTGCTTTAGTTTCTTTTGACTGACATGTTATTGTTTGCCCTCCTCAAGACGAGGCTCTCCTCTTTTCTATAGAAGAAGGTGGCAAACGAGCAGGCTGTTCACCTGATATTAAGTAATGAGTTCCAGATGCGTTGCCTACCTTTAATGGCTAGAGGAGAAACAGAAAAAAGGACATTTTCCTTTTCCTATCCATCACCTACCCGTCTCATTCTCTTCCGGTGGGAGGGGGAAGAAGACTAAAATTAGGCCTCTGGCACCTCACTCATCAGCCGAGACGCAGAACACTTCTAGGTACTTCACGCCTATCATCTGTGAGGTCGTGGTATTTCTACAGCTGCACCGGGCTTGGGGCGTAATCTCTTTGCAGTAACTGAGCTCGAGGGCTCCCTCAGGAGTCTCGCCGTTATTTTATCTATACATACATTATTTGATAGCAAGACGGCCGATTTCTTACTTTGTTTAGGCCCGCCGAGGTACCTGGCTTCTTTAAAACACATTCATAAATTCCAGATGGCTATAAAATCGTTAGTATGGCCACGTAGCAACCCATTGGACATGGTGGCCGTACTGGTGGACGGGACGGTGAGCGCGTGGCGACTCACCGCCAGCGACATCGCCGGTCGCAGAGTCGACACCGAGGCTGCGGTCGCCGTCGCTAGCGGTGACACTATGGTAAGACAGAGGTAGAGCCGGCAGCTGTCGTACGTATGTGCCGGCTCGATCGGCCAATTAACAGATCTCACAGAATTCTTTTCAAATCACAGAAGAGGTACTTTAAATTAGCAGGGTAATGTTTTTCGGGCGCATGTGTGTGTGTGTGTGTGTAGGTAAGTGCGTATGTATTTGTGTCCGTTCTAGTGTGACCTCCTGCAGCCTGACCAGTTGACCGATTTTGAAGACTGAGGTGAGATTCCTATTCCTTCCTAATATGATGATTATCATAGTCTGTCGGGTTTTTAAAATTTACTTTTAATTCTTTGTTGTAATGAATTACAATTTCGTCATGTGTACGTAATTGAAAAAAATATTGTATCGAAAACATTTGGTAGAAATCTTACACACACCAAAGAGAAGTAAAAGTTTGTTCGTTTCAAATTCAATATGTTAAGGCGCGCCTGCTCCCACTCAGCCGCTCAGCCGACACCGAAACTCACTCGAGCGTTGCTCACAGAAAATTTATTGTTTTTCTAAGAAAATTTTCTTCGCACAGCGTAACAATCCTGCAAATTCCTCTGGGAAGTGTTGCGAAACTTAATGACATCTTGGAAAATTATTCGTTTTGCTGCCAGTTGCTATGTTTAGCCTTTTGTTTACACTGTTTTGTTAAGACTAATAGAATAATGATAAGACTACTGTTAAATTTGAGTGTACTATCCTTCGATTACTTAGCTACATTAGGTTTGATTTGTTATAAAAATAAGTGTTTCATTAATTTTGGAACTTTAAAATTAAGTTGATAAAATTGAATTAAGAGCCGATACTTAAATGTTACAAAATTATTGCAATATAATAATAAAATCAGTAACTTCAAATAAAATAGTAGTTATATAGTAAGCTATAGTATAATCAACTGTTGAAGTAAGCTTCAAAATGAATCGGATGTTGAAAATTTCGACTTTCAAAGAATACGTAATAAAGTTTTTCAAATGATTGTTAGTCTGTGTTCACGTCGGGGAGACACGTGCGCTCGGAGCACTCCCGAGACTGATCCCTTCTTTTGCTTAGATTAAATTTGTTCCTATAAAAATGTGTCCTACACTCAATAGCTTTGAGAATGTGCAGATGTCGCCAGCCAGTGTATGAAACCCGCGATAGGGTTGACGATGTGTGAAGCCTACTGATGCCCTCCCATAATCCCGAGCACATTCCCGGTTTATTAAATAATAAAATGAAAAAGTCTTACTATATTACTTTTTTAAATAGTTTTTTTTAGGGATGTCTACTTAATTATCGACATTTTTATAGTAGAAAGGGCCAAAAGAGCAAGCAGCTCACCGCATGTTATGTGATTTCAATGGGAAGCTTACTGTCGCAAATCCGTAACAATTAAAGGAGTTATGGAGGTGGAGGAAGGATTGGAGTAACTTATTCAAATCTTTCGCCGTACGCACGATGAACGACGATCGAATCGCTTCGTTCCAGCGCGCGGTATATCAACTACGAACGGACGGAGACCTGCCGGATGTCGTAACGTCCGATGGTGAATTGGAGATAAGGGAATTAATTCGTGTAATTCCTGCGCACACTCTTTTATTCTTTATTTTTTCACTTCTATCACTTTTATTGTGTTGCACATTGTTTTTTTTATTTTAATTGCTAATTTCTTATTATATAGTGAATAAAATATAATATCTGCCTTAAATTTTAACTAAAAGCTTTAAACGAGAACAGAAAAGTAATACGGCGAAACTTTTATTTTTTGCAAAGAAACTTATACATTTAGCGATGAAAAATACGAATCACTCTCCGTTAGCGAATCAATATTTAAGACATTGAAGAAGGAAAAAACTTTTTAGCTGCGAAATACTTTCTTTTTTATTCTGGGTCATTTATTATTAGCATTTTTTACTGAAAATCTTAAGATGCTTTGCATGGCATAGTTTAGTTATCTAGATACCTATACGAGATTACTTCTCAAATATGTTTACTTATGTTTAGGAACAAACGAGCAAAAGGGTCACCTGAAGATATGTGATCACCGGTACCCATAGAGATTTACAAAGATCACAAGCTACAGATGAGTTGTAGTGCCTCTGAGTAGGAAAGTGGACAAAAAGAGATATGGAAACGGAGCACACCTTTGACTCATGAATAATGTTTGAATTCTCTTTACTTATGTTTCAGTGAATTATTGCTATAGTTGAACAATTTGTCATACTGACGTGCGTGCAATTGATCGTACTAAGCGTAAGTAGAGAGATAGAGTATATTGATGTTGATAATATTTGTTTGCAAAGATAATTGGATTTCTTTGTTAAATTAAAGATTCAGTAGGCGCAGGTATCTTAGCATGTAATAAGATCGGCGTGGATCTGCAAACATTGGCCATTGTTTGTTTTAGTAAGTTAGGCGACGCGGCGGCATGGCGGAAGGAGACGGAGGGTGTCAACAATGCCTCCCACCAATAATAATACGGCCCTGAACGATCAATCTTTGGACTATTAGGATGTTTTAGCGCCTTGATGTATTGTTTCAACTTCAATAAAGTTTTGATGAATTTTCGTGTTCTTGCCAAACCTTTGTTTTAATTGGGCCGTTGAATATTAATGAACGAAGTGACGGTTAAACAATGTTATATTAACTGTTAAATTATTTTAAGCTTGTTTCATACTAGTAAAATGTATTAATTAAAGTAAATGTGAAATATTATCAGTGTTTAATGTTCTTGGAAGATTTCCGTTGGTTGCCATTCTTTTATTAACGTGTCATGAATAGTGACATTTTAGTACTACAAAAGTAAATAATATAAAATAAAAGAGATAAATTTGACTGACTATGGCCATGCTGGTTAAGCATTTTGTCTTAAATTAAGAAAACTATGCATCGTTGGTATTGAAGTGTTAAAATACATATAAAAAATGAAATAGAAACAGAACTGAAAAGAATAAAATCAAGAAGACCTGTAACAGCCGAATACACGCAAGTATGTGAATGTGGCATAAGTGAGAAGGCCTTCTAGAACGTTTTTGTATAAAAAACTGAAATACCGGTAACAAGAAACACCGAACATATACTATGTTTTTTATAGAAGAAGGTGACAAACGTGTGAGCGGTTCAACCTATATTAAGTGACCGCTATCCATAGGCATCTAGGCATAGGCATCATCAACGAGCAAATGAGTTGCAGATGCGTTTCCTTCTTTAAATGGTTAGAAGGAGGGATAAATAAAAAAAGGATATTTCCTTTTCCTATCCATCCCTTCCACCGGTTAAATTCTCTTTCCCCTTCGTTCCTTTCCTTATTAGAAAAGGATAAGAAGGGGAAAAGGACTAGGCCTCCCGCACCTCACTCATCAGTCGAAACGCAAAATTATTTCTACTTCACTATAGACTTCTATATTTCTTTATTTATCTGAAGTTGGTTATAAAACTCATGAGTAATAAGAATCCGAGGCCCTATCTACGGTGTCAATAACTGATAAGTTACCCATCGATCTATTCCCCTATTGTGACTTAGGCATCGCGGCAAAAAATGTTGATTTGAGGATAAACTTTTAGTACTTTAAAGATTTTTACCGAATTAATCTTCATGAAAACTCAGTTATCGATTACATAATACCACCTCGATTTCCTACAAATATATCGCCGACACCAGCCTGCAGCTATCTACACGTGTGCGAATCCTAAGAACAATAATATTTCATCCGGTTGCCATCATTTGCCGCTTAAGCGCGATAGAAAAATCGTAAATTCAGAAGGAAAGAATTTTCTTTATAGTCTCCCAAAAGTTCCAGTAAGAGGCACGTACTCGCGCATATGCGACAATGTGAGTGCGAATGGCGCAAAATCGATATCCTTATGTTTTAAGAATTAAAAAAATGAAGTTTTATTCAGTGTTTCAATTTATTCACATTCTTGTTTTTTTTTTGAATATACGTAAACTTACTTAGAACTTATGTGTTCAGAACTTTCTGTTGAACCCTAGATCACAATACAATATAACGTACATGTATTTCGTAAGATAAATTTGCCATACCATCCAACATTTTTGCAGCAGTTTTAGTCAAAGAAAATAAAAAGCCGACTGGTTTCGAATTTCGAACGGGTTGTATCAAAAATGACTTGATCTATGACACATAGATTGTTTCCAACGTCTTGTGTGTGTCTTTAATTTTAACGAGCTTTTAGGTGTATGATCGACAGAGTTCACATCTTTTTCTTCACAATACCTATAGTTTTTATTGTGACGAAATTAACGATTTTTTTTATTACTCATCGGCTCAGGGTGACGTAATAATACGATGTAACATTACGATGCATGCACATTATTAATATTATCCTATAATAATTCTATTGATATTTTCAAAATATTGTGAATATAGCTCGCTTATATTTTATGCTCTTAAATATTACTGATGCATAGAATTCATTTTACATTGATATATGCGAAGATTTGCGTACAGTGGAAAGAGTTTAACCGATATTGCTCGGCTAGATATATATTTCATATGGGCTGGCATCAAGCGCCATGCAATCCGTTGTAGTCTGCGGCTGTGCGCGTCTGACATATCCATGAATCTGTTGCCCGCAAATATTCGATACACTATTCAATAAAATGTTTTGCTCCTCTTAGTTTGTAAATTTTCGTAAAACATGTAATACATTTCCATCGAATGGTAAATTTATAAGAAAAATAAACTTGAAAGGCAAATCTACTTAAATTGTATTTACAGATAAAAGGAATTAAAACTATTCTGTTCATCCTTTTTTTTAAAAAACAACCCTTACTTTGTCTACATCGTCTTAAAATATGAGTTTAGTACGTGACAAAATGATTTAGTAGAACTTGCACATTCTCTTTCGGAGAAGCTTGCAAGTGCGTTTGACAAGTCCCTGTAATTTTTATGAAAAATTGGACGGACATGACTAACTTCGTATTTTCACTTATTCTAAATAATATTCCTGGAAGTATAAATACAAAAAGATTGGATTAAATTATGTATAACATACAAAATTTTTAACATACCTAATAACCTAATTATAATCTAACTTATTTAATAATAAATATAATCAGTGTAGAGAAAGAGATACCAGTGGTCTTTTTTACCGAACTTTGAAGGATTTAAATTTGGAATTTTTTTTTTTGTGCATAGATTAATAACAACAATAGACGAATAACAAAATAAGTTGATTTTTCGATTTGATTAGTAGATTTTTTTATATATATTTGCCGTTAATGACCAATATAGGTCAAAATTATTTGAGTAAGAAAAAGAGAAAGCATTTATTTTTGAGATTTTTTTTATTTTTATATCGACTATCAATCGCAATAACATGGGAAACAATAAAAGTTAATTTTGTATCATAGTGAAAATTACGTTCGTCTATATGAAAATTATTAAAAATATTTTAATTGAAGTGTTATGAATATCGTGATTGATTCCGACGGCGTCCCTAACGACACGTGAAATATTTTCACTCATTAAATCACCTGCTAGCGTAGTGGAGTGCTCTGAGTGCTTTCACCAAATAACGATTCGATGGGTAAATCATGTTCATATTTTAATACCGTAAACGCGTTTATAATTCGGAATACAAAAGGTAAGGTTTTTAAAATACGACAGGAATTCTAGCAGATAATAGATTTTAGAAGTAAAAAGCAGATTTGCAGATTATAGAAGTAAAAAGGTAAAACGAACACGTATATACATTAAAACATGTGGAAATGAATTAGAAATATTCCTATCAGAGTACGGAGCGACGACTAGTACATGATAAGTTCAAATCCAATCAAATACTCTTCATGGAAAAAAACTATATACTAATTTTTTAATGGATATTGGTGATTTATTTGCATCAATATATAAAAGTAAGGCGCGTGAACCCATTGTTACGGAATACTGAAATGCATCCAGCGCACGCTCATAATTCAATCGGAACTATATTACTCGTACAGGCTCCGAACTGGAGCGTAGCGATAGCTGCCCCCGCAAAAGTTGGCATCGATGGCAGCGGAGACCATTGCCAATTTTCATTAGCCCATCATCCAAAATGGAAAAAACGCAACGACGATCACTTTTTCATTCAATTAAAATTGGCTACTAACCAAATTGCCAACACATACAGTGTTAAATCAATCCGATTTTACTTTTGATTCTACGAATATGGTAAAATATGCATAAAACATTTCTTTTCGGATTTTATTAGTGATTTACTACATACTAAATAAAACAACAGAGTTGATTATTTAATTTAATTTAAGGGTATAATTTTCTCTCAATGGGCTCTAAATCTCTATTGGAAATTTGAGACACTTAAATTCATAATGAAAGTTAATTCAATTAACAACATTGAAGATGATTACATCATATTAACGGCCTCACCTCATTAATTAGTACCTTCACTGACGCGAGCACTTGTACTATTTTGTTCTCTTGTATACTTTCAAACAAATTTCGTGGATATAGTATAAAAGAAGCAACAAACAACTTTTAATGTACATATATTCAAAACATCTATGCTCTGAATATTGAAAATCTTTTTTATATGTTTGCCTATTAGATGGTAAATGCGAATGGCGGATAGTATATACTATTTTTATATCAGCCTACTCACTCTTTCTTTAAAGGTACACACGTTATAATCGGACCTTAATTGGTAATACTGACCGGTCATTAGTTCCACTTTTTCGCTATACGCACAATGCACGAACATACTACTCATAGTTTGAACGCAAGTGACATCAGCAACAAACAACTAGCGTCGTATGTCGAAATGTCAGACGGCATAAAAAAGTATTGAATAAAATTGCATAATTTCCAACACTCTCCAAAACCTGACTCATCATCATCATCTCCTTGCCCTGTCGCTTTATGTAAAGTAGGCACAACATGTTTTTGTCGTCGAAATCGTTCTATCATTTCACAGTCACTCCCGTCTTAATCATGTCACGCAATCCATTCATCTTTACTAACATATCCCTCCACATTCATATCTAAAACTCTCCTTGTCACGTGCCATTCTTCCCTCCTCATACTTACCCATACCGTGCTAACCTTTTGCTCTTTAACCATTATCCATCACTGGTGCTATTTCCAGGCTTCCCATAATATACTCAACAACTCACTATATCTGTATATACTATATGTATATATAGTCATACCCACTATATAATAAAGAGATAGTTCTTTCGTATGTAGCTAACAACGCAGAGTGTAGTGGCGATGTTATGAACGAGTAACATTCAATCGTTACTTATGTCGGCGTCAGAAATATTGTAAATCTATAAGCTTTCAATATCGCAAAGTTAACTCAGGTTTTGTTCCCATTGGCTGCATGTTCTGAATATCAAAAATGCGAAAACGGCCGTCAGTATCCGAGACACGTATCTCGAGACCCTATCACTTCGCTCTTTACTTACTTGCCGGTTGCCGGGCGCCATCTGCACATTCCCTACCTAATCCACTAACAAATTTGATTAGGTATCAATATTGAAGCTCGGCATATTGTTCTTTCACAAATATTTAGTTTTATGTTGACACTGATTCTACATTACACTTAACTGGTATGGTTCTATTCTAAGACTCGATAAAATATTTATAAAAATCTGATGAACAGTTCTATATTCAGTCTCTGACTAGTTTTGTATGTCGATATCTTCGCGATATCTTGTTACTCTTTGTCAGATAGTTTCGACAACGCTAGACTTATTTCTTAACTTTTTTTTAATACCTTTTTACCTAGAATTATATAATGAAGATATAATTCATGTGGAATGGGACTAGTAGAAGAATACTCGGTATCCTATACACAAGCGAATTATACTGTTATCAAATGATAGCACGGATAGTGAACGTCATCTATTATTCGTTACGTTATGTGGAATTGCTTTTACAAGAAAATATAAATAAAACATGCTCGACTGTCATGTAACTACTTATTTCTACAAAATATTTGTTCCAATTGTAATACCTCAGATCATTACGAGTTTCAACTGCAACTTGTAACTCTATTGCACACAAATTATATTTCCTTATTATCGTTGTATCATATTGTTATCTTTAACACAAATATCTGCCCATTGTAAAAGTTAGATGTAATACTCAGAAGAAGAGCGCGCTAGAGGACGCCTTAATGGCCTCTTGACGAGATCTCAGCGAGCACTTCAGGTCACTTCGTTATTCGGATTGTACAGACCGTTACGTGTGCTATGTATAATAAACCTTAACCGAAACTTATGATTCGCTTAACGTGCCAGTTATTTTTACTTTCACCCTTACACCCTTTAGGCGAGGGGCCTACAAGTGAGCAATTTACTTGTATGTTAATATTTTCCAAAGTTATTTAAAAAAATTCCAGTTTTGGTGTCTTAACACCAACTGTCTACTTTTATTGCCTACTGCCTACTACTATTATTGTGACCCATTTCCTATCGAAAGCTCAATCTTTGCTGATGATCAAGGTCATGAATGTTAGTGAAAATTATTTTTAAAATTATTTAATTTAATATTTTTCCAGCGGTACTAACGATATCACAAGTAACTCTGTAATTATTTATATAATATTTACGTGTGAGATATATTTGTATTACGATAAAGATGCTTTAAGCGACGGTCTTTTGATATAACAACTTTCACGGCGATCGGTATGACGGTGTTAATGTGTTGTCATTTAAAATTGTTAAAGTATACATAGAGTAATATATTTACCTACCCTACCTATATTTCTTCTAAATGTAACTTTCTAAGCGGGAAAAAATATGAAAATCCATTTGGTAGCTTTCCGAATTTACCCATTATAAAGAATATTTCCTCTTCATCTATACAATTATTTATTTGTTTGTTTCGTATAAACTCAAAAACTACTGAACTGATTTTAGAAACTCTTACATCAATAGAAAGCTCTGCTATTAGCGAATAACCTAGGCTATATTTTATTTCTTTAGTCGTCTACCTTTATCTATCAACCCAAGCGATGCTGAGGCGGGTTGCCTAGGTAATATTAATAAGGGGGAATACCCCCATATATTAGGTTAGTTAGGTTATTAATAGATAATCCATGATATATGGGGGTATGGATAAATTTTTTTTACGTAATTTTCACAAGTGTAAACTTAAATTAGAAATATTACTTGTACAAAGAAAATGTTATCTCTACGAAATAACATGAATAATAAGCACGTTTCTCACTTTACACTGCACACAATACTACGAACTTGCCTCATTTGTCACAAAAGTTGTGAACAACGGGTGATAATAACTTCGTATTGCGGCCAGGTAATTATTTTTAGCACTATCGCTGCTAGATGTACCTGATATACTACCTTCACTGATATATATACCTATATAAACTACGTTATGCAGCCGACTCCTCTGATATCTGATTGTTCTGTTGTTGTTCGCATTACAAACTTTTAATGAGGCGGATGCAGCAGAAATCTATCCCACTACTCGGTATCAAATATTTATCGTTTCCGAATGTTTATTTTTTTTGATTATTACTTAAAGTTTCTTTTAGTTAATTAGTGACGATATAGAGGTACGACTTGATCTAAATAGATCCAGGTAGCAGGTGCTAGGGTTGTCAACCTTTTATTACCTCCTAGTAAAAAGATGACAACGGTATTATGAATTTCTTAGCAAACAAAATAATTGAACGTTTATTTCTCAGATTATTGTTTATTATTCATCTCAGAAAATTTAGTTGTATAAACTTCTTATTTATTGATTTACTGTAAAATATCGGACACATAACTTTGCTCCCTTGACGTTAAAAAACTGCAAATCGTCATTATTTAATATTAGTTATCATGACTAAACTCAATAACGTAAATGTTCATAAAATACTTCGTATCACTATGGGAAAGATATAAAAATTATAAATCTTTCTGTTAGTCATTAAGAAATTAAACCATATCAAAATATTAAATATTATAAAAAAATACCTACGTATTTCACAAAATTTTGACAAAATATATCTTGAGGTTAATGAATGTTACTTGAAATTTCTAACGACAAAGGAGAAAGTCCTTATGAAAGGTTAAAGGAGTTAATACTATTTTAAAGTTTAAGAAGCGTTTAGTTTCTTAATTAAGAATTCTTATAATTTTGGACTTAAGGATTGACTTAAGGAATATATACAAGTACTATTTACATACACACTGTAAGCGTACATGTTATTTTAAACGTTATTACTAAAATGTAATTATAAGTATTTTACACGTTAAAATTATATTACTAATGTATAATACTAATACGGTTGTTAATTTCTTATACATTTTTCTTGTGTTTTATTAAAGTCTATTTTTTTTTTAATTAAAATGTCGTCTAGTGTTCTATTTCCAACATTGAGCAGATTATTATATTTTGTCTATTATATTCGACGCCAAATACGTCCTTTTTTAACATGTATCTTAAATTCATGTTACTCCTAATAATACACTTAGAAAACTGTGCAAAGAAAATGTAATTTTCAACAAATCCAAGTCTCAGCTTCTTAGAAAAACGCCAAGTAATACATAATTAGAAAAGTTAATGAGGAAACTGGATTCGAATTGCGTACTAAATGCCAACAAAGTTACTTGTCCATCTTCATTATCAAGTTATAATTATAGTCATGGAGTTGCGACAAAATAATGAGCTACTGTACCTGTCACTTTTCTGCGCAAGCTTTTAAATTTACGTAAACTTTGCCATGACTTACTTAAGATGTTGAAATTAAAAATTTAAATTTGTATTGTTTAAATTTGACTTTTACGAGTCATATTGTTTGATTTTTAAAACGATTGTATATTTTAACTTAAATTGAATATAAGGAAGTCTCAACTTGTTTTAACTGTTGTAATATTTATTATACATTAAAATCAATGTGGTTTATTATTTTATAGCAAACCGAATAAGCTTAGTCAATTTCAAGTAAATTTAATGGGAAAATAAATGTACACAGGGAAAGAAGAATTGGCGCAACAATTTATGATGCTTTTATTTTTTTATTTATTTATTTATTTTTTATTATAAAATTCGTAAATATCTCATCAAAACATTGTTCTCAAATTTGGTTGCCAAGACTCAGAAATT
>DWTW01001614.1:0-12301 GCA_018246275.1 Papilio slateri
GCAATGATGTGCTATGTATTTTTTTTTATTGTAGAAGGAGGCAAACGAGCAGCCGGGTCACCGGATGTTATGTGACCATCAGTATCCGCAATCGCTATCAAAAGTTACCGATGTGTTGCCAGCTTTTTTAAAAAGACTAGCTAAGGAACAGCGATACGTCCTGCGGAAACGCAGAAATATAAATACCTCTAATTCACGCTTGTTCTCTGTAAGGATTGCGTAGGACTGCCCACTTGAGTGACACTTACATGATTGCTATTATTGTAGGCGTTCAGTACGATTGTGAACAACGCGCTGCAAGTGGCGACAATAAACAGCGTGGGCGACTTCATTCTGTTCCTGGGCAAGTGCATCGTGACCGCGGTGACCGGGATCATTGGCCTGTTGCTCCTCAAACGGAACTCCGACTTGCATTTCTTCGCTGTGCCCACTCTCTTCATCTGCATCTACTCATTTTTAATCGCCCACTGCATTTTGTCACTTTACGAGGTTTGTATATAAAATATATGGTGTCTTTATCGATTTAATGTATTCGCAGATTTGATAGCTCGATTTACTATATTGTAGTTATTATAAAAGAAAACCTTTTCATATTTTCTTAATCCTGAATAAATTATAGACTCGCTATCAGCATTTACGAATACGAACCATGTAAATGTACTTGTTGGTATGTTTTGGTAGCATTAACTGAGTTTTTACTAGCAATTTGATGGTCAGGTATCATTCCCAGTGTTAACTTTAATTGCTTTTGGATACTTATGTTTGATATAGCAGCCTTGGTTGTCTGTAGGTTAAGCAAGTACAGTGGACAACTTTCGGCAGAAAAGAAATACAGGATTATTGATAACATAGTATATTAAAAAAAGTGTTCCCAGTAATCGTTCCTTCATAAATCTCATTCAGATTTTATGTACATTTGTATTCATTTTTGATATCTATTTTTTTTTGTATTACAATTTCAAATCTACAATATTTTGAAGTTCCACTAGTGCAGGAATTCGAATTAAAAACAATTTCAATGAATATTGATTACAGATGGTCGTGGACTCACTATTCCTGTGCGTTTGCGAGGACCGCAACATGAACGGCGCGGAGGGCCGTTGGAAGTCGTCTCGGCTGGCCGAGCTCGGCGGACACGACCCAAACAAGCAGGACTCCACCGAGCAAAACGGAGCGGAACTGCAGGAGTTGCACGAAAAGTATTGATTTTGTGAGTTTTATGCATGTTGCATGTCTCTCTGCTGCGTCCTCTAAACACATTGCACGAGGGACACTGTTATTTAAGTGTGGGTAATGTAAAATTACATATCCATTAGATTTGTGCTAGAAAGTTGTTAATAATATTATAATTGTCTTTTTGGGTTGTACCTAATGTGAAACAGAAATGGAAAAATGGGTACGTTTCGATTCATCACACATTTACTGCATTAACCAGACTCCCGAGACTCGTGAAAAATACCCGCGGCCCGCGTTGTATGAGGGTTACAACTCAACAATATCCTTATTTATCTATGAAATTTTGATTAAGTTTCTATTTATAAACATTTAGGATTAAAGGTCTCGCATCTTTGTATAATATTTGATAAAAATATTTTTTTTAATATATTTTGTGTTTTTTATATTTTCAGGTAAATCATGAATCTGCCATTAAAACCAGGACCAGGCTTAGGATCAGATCATGGTGAAAAGATATCAAATAATATCTGACATTTAAGAGTCTTGCACTCAAGTAATATTTTACATAATAATCTTATAAGTCTACGACTAGGTAGGGAAATATTTGATCTAAAACCAATCGTATTTTTTACATTTTTTTTTAAATTTAAGACATAGTTTTATTTTTTTTTGCTTTTATTTTATACATCTTTTTTGACCTTTTTTTTTTAATCCATAGTTTTAAGTAGGCATATTAACGCAAGCATAAGTTGAAGTGTAGCATTCAAGTGTAGAAGTAGGCTTTAATTTTGAATTTTTTTATATTACTTTACTTTTTACAAGACTGCTTAGTTTGCTTCGAATATCTCAGTGCTTCAGAAACCTGACTAGTTATTGACGTAATTTTAATATTTCTTCAGTTGCATCCTTAAATGGACCTAATTATAGAATTACTTTATATAAATAAAGCACTTGTAAGTTATTAAGGGCTTTCGGCAAATTAAATAGCGAGATGTGATCTGAGATATTTACAAAATATCAATTTTGTGAGATAAAGTAAAAAAATCGAATATAAACATTTATATAGGCATTTTATAGTCTTAAAGTTGTATTCAACAATTTTAATATTTTGATAGAAAGATATAAAAATAACATTTTTAATCTTATATGAAATATCCATTTTATTGATGTAAGAATTTTTTTAAATGTTCTTAAACAACTCTTAATTTAGAAAGTTCATTAAAAATATTATCAAATTCAATATTGTGTTTTGTGTCCGGAAAGAAAAAGACAAAAATCACTTTTATATATAATACAATTTTATTAATCTTTTATTACTAAGAATAGAGGCTTTATTAATTTTAATTAAAAATCTACTCTTCCAAAGTCCATATGTTTTAATTTGATATTATTAAGGATTGTCAGAGGTTTACCGTCCATATTACTTATAAAGTTACAATTTTAGCAATGGCACATCCATTGCTATTTATTGAAATCTAAAATTCAACTTGAATTAATAAACCATAAAATAACTATATATCCACTTGCACATTGTGTGTTTAATTTTATAGGAATTTATAATGTATGCTTAAATTTTATATCTTCAGATTATAACATGCCATTCAGCTCTGCCATTTTCTTTACAATGAGTTATTTAATTTTTATTACAGTGGCAATCAAATAAATTATCATTGATAATCGGTATGGTAATTTATGAGTCTCAATGTGACCACCTCAATATACTTCGAAATCGAATTTTACTGGCTCGTAACAATTGACTTTATATGATTTTAAGATTATTTTCACCTTCCTTGTTATCTATGGAATATCTGCAAAGTATTTCTTATTAATATTGACTGTGAAATTGTCTTCAGTAATCAATAAGATTCAACTTCACTAATATGTGGACTTACTTCTCAAGAAATTTGTATGATTTACAACTTTTATATATTTTGTAATTCTTGTTATGCAATCATTTAACAATGTCATTTTAACATTATCTGAGATACTGTTAATGCAATCATGTTTTTATTATTTTTAATATACCGTTTGATCTTTGTTTTAATGCAAATGTTGTATGTATATTTTAAGAAAATGTAATAGAATTAATAATATTTTTTTGTAATCCCAAAATATTAATGTTAATGCAATAAAAAGTACATTTGTTAATTTTGTCTACCTCACATATAATTATCTTCCATTATTAAATCATCAAATGAAAAAACTAGTGTTAGTTTATGCTTTTTTTAAATAAAACTGTCAAATGTTAAAATGTGTTTTATTAAACCTTTTGTAAAGTTTCAAGATTTTACAGACTTCTTCTTAAACTGTTTCCTCTTTTTTATTTGATCCGATATAGCCTTGCTCTTTGCTTTCAGCTGTTTTCTCCTTATTGTCTTCTCTGGCTTGGTTTTGTTTAGTTTCATACTAAACTTGAGTTTACTCTTGGTCTCTGGAATTTCATTCTCACTTACATCATTATCTTCATCTTCATTTACTTCCTCTGAAAATAAATATACAAGATGATTATAACATCCTATTAAAGGGTTTTTATACAGGGCTAAGTATCATGGCTTACAATAGTTGCTTCTGAGATTGCTGGTAAGGAGTGGAGATAAAGGGTTGCTGGGATTGTTTAGGGAATTAGATTAGGATTTAACAATCTCAGTATTGACCAAACACAAATGTAAACCTTTGAGAAGTGTAGCGCCTTAATTCTAAACTATGATAGCACAGATCACAAATCACCTTTCAACAAAAGTCTAGTTTCATTCACAGATCTCTGCAAACATACTTTTCATATCATTATTTTTATAATACCACCAACAGGATGGTCACATAATTTGTTCTAAGGTGTTTAATGGCAAAACAAATTTTAAAATTATTCTTGCAAAATTATAGTTATTTTCATGTTTGACTTTTTTGTTCTTCAAACTGTTGTTTCTGGTTAATTAGAAGGTACTTTATCCTGGACGAAAGTATGACTGCAAGTTTAAAACAAATATGATAAAAAATTCAAAGACATACCTTTAACCACTACATCTTGTGCCTGCTCCATAGGATCACCTTTGAAGAAGTCAGCACCCTCTATATCTGGATATCCAGTCTCCGGTTTAGTTGCTTCGTGCATTGCTTTCTTTTCTATTCTCCTCTCATACTTGTTGCCTGCCTTCTTTGACATAGCTTGTCTTAGTTTGGCAGGGCTAACATATTTAGGGTTCTCCCATAATGTTGTCCCTCCGAATGATCCGGAAAATATTTTTACCTAAGCAGAACACATTAGTATTTACAATGTTATTCAGAAATACACAACAATTATTTTTTTATTAAAAAAAAGGTTGTACTTACAGGATTTAATACAAATCTTGGTCCAATTTCTGCCAGAGCTCCATCTTCAGAAAGTATTTGATAATTTCTAAACCAAATTCTATTATCAAGAATCATGAATGTGTATACATGATCAAAGAATGGCTGGCTCTTGGGATGGTATCTAGGTACACCAAATACTTGAATGAGCAGCTCCTTTAATAAACTATAGTGAGGGTCCTTTGTAAATTGTGGGTCAAAGGATAAAAGAGGTCTAGACCCTTTTAAACAATTGCCTGTCATCTTTAGTTCTCCCATTGTGTAGACTGAAATAAAACATAGATTAAATGAAAACAAATTCTGAAAGGTAAAATATTATTAGTTTGATGTGGGCTGGAGACTTTTTTTTTATGGAATTAGTTGGCAAGTGAGCAAGCAGCACCTGATGTTAAGTGACGGCTACCCATAGGCATCCTCAACAAGCAAATGAGTCGCAGATGCATTGCCTACCTTTAATGGACAGAGAGGATAGACAGAAAAAATTATATTTCCTTCTCCTATTTATACCTTTCCCAATCCTCTTCCCTTTCCTATCCTATCCTTATTAGGAAAAAATGGGAAAGAGAAGGACTGAAATTGGGCACCTCACTAATCAGACGAAACGCAGAAGCATACTTCTATGTCATGGAAGAGGACTGGAATTAAGCATCTGACACCTCTCATCAAGCAAAATTCAGGATACTTCTACTAATATTCAATACATATTGTTTGCATACTGTTATGTATAGATTGTTTGATACTAACTGTTCTCTATTAAAAATTTTGCGCTTGGTCCATTAGGGACATTAGACATCCAAAGATATAGGTCTCTCATCTTTCTTCCTTCAAACAGAAGGCATTTATTGCAATTTTTCATTTCACTTATTTCATTCACAACATAAAGATTTTTACTCCTTTCCATTTTGGATTCAGTTTTATGATGTGGCATTAATCTTTTTATATCTTCCATAAGATGACGGTGACGATGATTGATTCCACGAGCAGCAAATACCAGAACTCGTTGCCTATTTATCCATTTTACCTAAAACGTGAAATAAAAGAATGTATCTAATATTATAATTATTCATTCAATAATGTTTGTTGTTAGTACTGAAAACTTACCTGTTTAGGCAGTGGATCATCAGACATTCGTACTGGCGGAAGAACAACCATATTTTCATCCTCCTTGGCACTAGGTTTTTGATCTACCTTTTTATTTTTCTTTAGTTTTAATTTTGCCATTGTATTCAAAAAGTTCAATTCAAATAATTGAAATAGTTTTAAAACTTTACTTCAATATTGTCAAAAACACGTGGTAATCAACTGTCTACAATGTTCAGCGATTCTGATTATGACACTTAAAGAGAGTATGTTTAATTCTGACAATTCTTAAACGGTGTTAACACTTTGAAAATTAATGCTTATGTACCGTAAAATGGGGTGGATAGAAACATTTTTAGAGTTTGAGACGGATTTTCTCAAAGCTTTCGACTTTAAGTATGAAACAATTTATGTTGGAGTATGAGTTAATACTGGTTTTACATTCACTAAATAGTACAAAGTATTTTTATACTATAAATATTCCATAAAATCCAAAAATACATATCGCTTATATTTAGACTCGATGTGGGTTCAATGGCTACGCCATTTGGGTAAATGGAAAAAAATGCTAGGGCTGCTACTGTTTCGATAGTATGTGTAGGTAAATAATCATAGGTACTCACCGCCTTAGGTAAGTTGCCTGATTGTTTGTGAATATTTTTGTGTTTGTGAAATGTAACTGAATATTTTGAGTACCTAATTTACTTTATTAAAAAATACACTTGAAAGTATAAATCACGTCGTTATAATTGTTAGGAACCATAAAGTATTACAATAGTTATCTCTTATTTATTATGTAATCAGTCTTATTACTTTTACATCACTCCTCAAATGAGATCTTCAGATTTAGTTGTAGCTACATATTATCATCATCCATTAAAACTTTGAAAATATAGGCATCATTAGTGTTGTACGGCGCATTTATTATATATTTTGCCCCTTGGATCAGCTTTATATACGCGCGGAATGTTGGATATTGTTTACCTGCATATAAGTAAAAAAATAAGTTTGTATATTTATTTAAACAAATGGCGAATACCTCTGTGTAACCGGCGCACAAAATATATGCTAAATATACATACGTATATTTAGCATATATTTTTAAAATGCTACCTATAAGATAAATTTCAAAACTTAAAAGTTAAACAAAATTAAAATACAGACCATAAACTCAACTAGTCGCGTCTTTTTGTGTAGATTTATTGTTAAGTATTTTATCAACAGAACATAGGCTTGTGTCAACCCTAACAACAATTTTTCTAAAGACCCCTACTCGTTTCTATCCAAACATACTCGTTTCTATCAACCCTATACTACGTTTCTATTGACCCCATATGGGGTATCTATTCCCCTCTTTCGCGTCTCTATTCATCTCAAATATTTCGAAATTCTACACATACAAATATTTTACTACCTACTACTAAGATAATAGATGATTTACTAACGAAAATCGTTAAATATTATGGTTAAAAAACTTTCTTGGTTTTTGTCTATTCTATTGATCTCGTTTTACGGTATTAAATTTAAGAATATAAAATAGTAACCACATTTCTCACACTTGCAACCCTTCGATAACTGATTACAAGAAGTGGGTGGTTGATGTGACAATCGTAGTTGTCAGTTGATTGTCAGCCTACTCCTTTAGTGTTGCGTAGACGTAATTAATAATTACATTCACCTTCAGTCAAATTGTTACTAGAACAAAGAAAAAGTTTATGTTCATTTAGTTTGCCACAAATAAGATTGATTTAGTATATAATTGAATTGTGAAGTCAGAAGTAATTAAAATGTCGGACCATAGGTATATTAGCAACGCAAGTAACTTATTCGAAGACGACGATGTCGACAACGACACATTTGTGCAAAGTTATAGATCAAAATTACCTCAACCTCAGAGAAATCCCGTTAATACTCCTTATGGTGGCCACATTGCAGAACTGGAGAAACAAAGACAAGCGATGTTACAAAGACAAAAGGAAATTGAGCAACGAACTCTAGACTCCTCAATAAGAAGCATTGGGCTTCTACACGATAGCGAAACGATCGGTATTGCTACAGTAGAAGAACTATCAAGACAACGAGAACAGCTTCAGAACACCAACCGGAGATTAGATGAAATCAATACAAATCTTCACTACAGTCAAAAACATCTGAATGGCATTAAATCAGTTTTCTATGGATTAAAGAATTATATTTCGGGTAAATCAGATCAAACACCTCCAAGGAGTCAGGCCTCGCCAGATAGTCTTCGTTCGAAAGCTGGCACCAGCAGTAATTTAGATGATACTTTAGAAAGCACACCCAAACTTACTGCTGAGGATCGCTTTAATAGCCATCCGTCTACACGATTACGAGGCTTAAATCAAGAACAAGCTACTGCACCAATTTCAGATAGCCAGCGTATTAATGAAATGTTGGATGCAAACTTGGATGAGATGGTTCAGCACATAACCCGACTTAAAGGACTCGGCAGTGCTCTCGGTGAAGAAATTGACTCACAAAACAAGCTTATAGACACAATACAAGACAAAGTTGAAATTTCAGATATAAAAATTGGAAAGCAAAACAAGCAAATAAACAAAATTTTAGGAAAATAATGCTTGCCTATAATTAAACCGTTCTTTAATTCACTTATGGTATATGATTTACACCAATAATGTTATCATATTACATAGTATAATTAAGCATAGTATACTTTGCAATACTTTTATATACAACAATTTTAATATGATAGTGCTAATATCTCTAAAATATTCAAAATTAGAAATATATTTAACTCCACTTGTAGTTGTACATATATCTATAAGTATTGTTTTCATTATTGTTAATATGAATTGTCCTTAAAATTTTAAGCCACAGGATTGTAACCCAAATGTATATTTTGTCAAAAGCTTCTGTTATAAAAAATGTATATAAATAATTAATTCTTAATGTACTGATAGTTCCAGATTAATCGAAAACTATCAGTATTCTTCATGTAAAACAGCCTTCATATTATTGACAAAAAAACCAGTGCAATATTTTTATTTTCATTTTCCTAATTTATATCAAGGTTAAATTTATTTAATTATTACAATTACTGGGAAAATTATAATAAAGTTAAACAAACAATGTACATTTATTAAGCACTACTAAGTTTCCAATTTATTTTACTATAATAAAATTTTACCAGCATTATCACAGAGTATATCATTACACAAATCATAATTGTAAGTTAAATATTGGGCAATACTATTTTAAAATGATTATAATTATAGATTACATGTTGATTAGTGATAACATGTAATTTAACAAATGTTCCAGCATTAACAAGTGGAGTGGACTGTTACTGAAAACATGTTTAGGCTTATCACTAGCTTACCAGCACTATAATAAGATAATTAACTTATTTATTAGTCATTACTCACAAAAATAAAAACAAGAAACATTCATTTTAATTTGTTCAATGATTAATGTAGGAGTAAACAAGTAGCTCTTTAATAAGTCAATATTTGATTCAAAAGCAAGTTAACATATTTGTGTGTATTAATGATGCAAAAATATAATTAAATATACTATGAGAGTAATCCTAGTTGGGACATTTTACCCAATTAGTAAAAAATATAGCATGCAAAGGCATTAACACAATATGATTGAATTAATCATTGAATGCTGGTATGAGTAATCTATCCTGTTATAACATATATAAGTACATTACATACCATCGGCCCTAAATAAATTACAACATGTTGGTATTTCATAAAAAATACAAATCATTGCAAATTTATCTAGTTATAGAGCATAATTTCAAAACTGGATATGCAAGGATTTTGTACATCAAAATTCTGGGCAACGGAATGTGTATGCTTATAATTTATTAGATCCTTTACCACTGATATGAGTCACTATTGTGTGCATCACAAATATTTCTTTTGAGGCTCTTAGACCAGAGAATATTTTGAAAATGTGAATACTCATCCTCCACTAATAAAAGTATTTATTTGCAAACATTTGCAACAATATTACTACATACTTTATTAAAAGCAGGTTAAACAGTTAACTTTGGATTGGCCTACTGCTAACCATTAAAACTTATCTTATTTATCTTGCAAAAGTGAGTGGCAGTGTTGGCAGGGGACATCCCAGAAGAACTTATATTGATCAGATTAGTGACATACTAAAGAAAGGCAATATAAGGAGTACCCGTTACCGACAGGCATGTATGCATAGATGTATGGATGTAGATGAAGCGAGAGAGGTGTGCCAGGATCGCGCCAAATGGAAATCGGTGAATGAATCTCTGCCAAGCCCTCTGGGTTACGGGCGTGAGCGCATATTTTATTTTTTAAAACTAATTGAATGCATATGGAGTCAGAAAAAGGGACGGTGTTTTTCTTACATTTTAATTGTTACTTGAATGTGGTAGTGAGAATATTTTGACTCAATGTCAAATGGAGAAGAAAAACAGTAGACAGGATTTCTTTGTGCCCATTTTGAATGTCACCAATGTATGCACCGAAATTGTCACACACTTTGATATTGCTGACAATGGAAGGAGTATTTTTGGCATTTTTGTTTAAATATTAGAATTAAGAGACAAAAATCAGTTCAATTTAATCCAAAATAATTTTAGGCAACATTAAGTAACTAGTTTTTATAAACAACATTTATGGAATTAACATTAATTCAGCACAAAAATCAAAAGCTTGGCTTAAACTGTCAATTTATAGTTATAAGCATAGCAGAATAATTGCTTACTATTGCCTTTTTAAGAAAAACAATTATAGTGTTCATCTACATTGCAAAGAATATACTTTTAATGACCCTATACTGAATATAAGATTAAAGAAAGACAAACTGATTGTGTTTATGGCCTATTGTAAAGGTAATAAACTTTTTATAATTCTATTTAACTTTTCATATTTTATTTAAGAAACATGCTAATAAGTATATGAGAAAAAAAGCTTAAATGATTTAACCAATTATCTAATGTAGTTAATTCAATCATTGAAAAAATCCACAACAGTTTCTAGAATAAGGTCATCATTAACATTGTGCACTGTCATATGTTTTTGCAATACCCTCTTATTAGTGAACTTTTTGCCACAGATTTCACAGCTGTCTTCCTTATTCATGTGAGATTCTTTATGTATCTTTAAGCCTGATGCTGTAGCAAAACCTTTACAACATATGTCACACTTGTGAGATCTCTCAGATGAGTGAGCATGTGCGACATGCACTGACAAGGAATGTTTTGTTGAAAAACTTCGATTGCAATCATTGAATATACATTTAAAGGGGCGTGGGCGCTCTTGGCCAGAATGTAACAAGCTGTGAGCTCGCAAGTATGATGCTCGGGTGTATGTTTTTGGGCAATCAGGGCAAGGATACTCTTTTACTCCATTATGAGTTTTCATGTGCATCATTAAAGTGGATTTAGCAGTGAATCTTTTGTCACATGTGACACAAATAAATGATTGGCGGTTGCTCGAATGAGCAACTCGAAAATGTTCCTTTAAAGATTGTCTCGATTTATATGTCTTGTTACAAAACCCACATTTAAATTGTGGATTTCCTTTATGAGACAATAAGTGCTGTCTTAAGCCGTTAGCCATGTGAAAACTTTTACCACATTTTGGGCAAAGAAATCTACGAATATCCCTGTGCTTTGCCATGTGGTAGCGTAATCCATAAATTCTAGTAAATGATTTAGTGCACAGAGTGCATGAGTATTTCTTATCACCTTCTTTTCGAGGTGGATGCTCAGTAGATGTAATTTCAGTTACGGGGGGTAGTGGAGTTAATTCTTTGTTAACGGCTACCTTTTCAAAATCGAGAATTGGATGATTAGTAAACAGAGGCGTATCATACTCATGATCTTGATAAACAACATTTATATCAATAGAATCCATATCGGATCTTTGTAAGCTCGAAGAGCTAGTTTGTACAGTAAATATTTGCGACAAAGTTATATTAGCTTTTAAACAGTTCATTTTAAAGTTGTAAGATAGCATAGCAGTATAGACACACGATGGACACATTCCTTCGGGCCAATTTTCTTCATCATTGCTCTAAAACAAATAAAGAAATCGTAAATAATATAGTATTAAAGGATTTGTTGTCTTAAATCTTTTATTGAATACTTACTTCTACGCAATTCAAAAAGATCAATATATCTATGAGTTTGATTTTGTTCATCTCATGTTCAATTAAATCTTGTATATTCATAAATGTTGAAGAATCTGATTCAGCAAGACACGTTCGGCAAATATTCTTAGGTGAAATTAACGTTGATAGCTCCATTTTAGCAAATAAATTTACAGGATAATTTACAAACCTAATTGACAAAGTATAGAATAGAAATTGCCGTCATTCTAAACTAATTTTTATTGATATCGAGCTCCATTTCACCATACTAATCAAAGAAAATATAACTACGTAATAAGAGGCGATCGGGACATCGAATAAACGAATTATATCAATTCCTATGGCGTTCTAATACCAACGTGCAAATATTTTATGACAATTTTTCTGACACTAAGAGAAATAACACAATGGCGTTGTGCCATTGCCACATGCCATGGGTTAAAAAGGGAAATATTCTTTTTTATCATATCGATAAAATGTAGGGTGGCTATCGAAAAAAAATGAAGAAAGAAACATCAGCAACATAAAAAGCTGTCTGCGATGCGGCGATATTCAACTATTAACTTTTCTGTAC
>DWTW01001615.1:0-12298 GCA_018246275.1 Papilio slateri
GTGTATAGAAAAGTATACCTCACAGCCTTACTTTTCGCAGCGTCTCGACTTAAAGTATTCGACCACGTGCTTTTTCCAGTTTTTGAATTGCCACTTTCACTCACTTCACTTTTTAAAATTGTTTTTTTTGAAACCAACACTACCTTGTTCGTCTCGCTGAGACGCAACTTTTGGTGTATAGTACACTGAAATCCGATCACTTTTGCCTATTTTTCCGAATTTTTAAGCGCGATGCGTTCCGAGCGGTGTTTGGCACGCAACTCCCCATTAATTCGGTTTTTTTTATGGACGGCTATAACCCGCCTTCTCGTGCTCCCCTGACTTATAGGTATCAGAGCCTTTGCATACTTAATATTCTTTATACTTTTTGTCTTCTACATATCTCTATTTTTATTTATATATTTCTTTTATGTAATTAATTATTGCCGACGGTATATTGCTGCTGTTTTCGCTTCACTCCTCCTTTGTAAACATAGGTACAAGGAAGCGTCACAAAGGCTAAGCCTGTGCTTGCTCCGTCTATTGTACCGTCGGTATTAACTCTTTGCTTGTTTTTTACGTTTTATTATTTCTCTATATATTTCTATTTCTAACGCAAGATGTTCTGTGCTTTTTACTAGATTTCCTTTCTTTTGTCTAAAAGTGTATATGTCCAACTTGGCAATCATTTTTTAACAATTTTTGAAAGCTACTGTCGCCAATTTTCTTAAGCTTTTGTGTAATTTTGTGTTCTGTCCAAATCTTGCTTATTTAACTTTCTCAGTTTCTAATTTGTTAATTTTTCTATTTTTCCAAAGTATCTTCTTCTAATTTATTCTGGACTGCTGCACACCACTTGGCCCGGTTGAGGATATGCAACCGGAGTTGTTCCATTGCGTATACACATACGGCAGATTTTTGGCGGTGAGTCTGTCAATGCCCGGGGCCTTCTTTGGATTGGATGATGACGAGGCCCACATCGATTCTCCTCTGGTATATGCCGGGTAACATGCTTTATCATGCGATTCGGCATTTATTTTCAAGTTTTTATTCCTCTGTACCTCGCCATCATCCAGTAATGTTTCTGGATAGAAGGGTTCTGTGGGGGCTCTGTCAGACTTTTCCCCGTTCCCACCAAGAGAGTCTTCCCATCTTTTATGATGGGAAGTTTCTCTTGCCTCACCATCGTGCGACTTAGCACCAACTCAGCTGCCATCTCTTCTCTCCTTTTTCCAGTCTGCCAACTCCCCCACCAAGTGTTCCCTTTGATTCTGCCTTGAGTGCCCGGCACCACCTTAACAATAAGAGGTGGTGGACCGCGCTATGCTGTCCCATCTCTTCCGTACCGGGCACTCATTGCTAAAGGCAATGTGGCCTGTTTTTTCCATCTTGGCAGCTTTGCAGTTGCAGCAACTCGGGTCAGAACCCGCAAGCCATTCCGCACAATCTTGCTTTTTGTGGGGTCCCCCACAGTGGCTGCACTTCTCCTTTTCCTCTTTGCAGAAGCGCTTTGAGTGCCCGTATCCAAGGCAGATCGAGCACTGTATGAGAGGCGACTGGTCTTCTACCCGCACTCTCTGCAGATCTATTTGCACTCTTCCTACCTCTGTCATTTTCTTCCACCACCGGGGGGACACTCTCAGCACAACGTGGCTGACGTGCGGGTTCCTAGCACGCTTTCTATATAATATCTCCATATTCCTCTGTCCGTCCAAGTCTCCCAGCAAATTTTTATTTTGGTTTGTAATTGCCAATTTGATGTCCTCATCGCTGTTGTAGGAGAAGACGTCCCTTAAAACAACCAGCGGATCTTTGTTTTTTATTTCTAGGACATCCAATTGGTCGTCCGCACTTTTTAATCTATCTTTTAATCTTTCTCTTTCTGTCTCTGTCTTGCAACTGACTATAATTTTCCTATCTTTCGATTTTCGTATTCTTTCAACTACTATATCCCCTTCTTTTGCGTTTACCGCTTTTCTTATCCTGTTAAGCACCTCTTCTCCTGTCTCTATGTCATCTTTAGCGGTGACTACCACTGAATGCAAAGCCTTTTGTTCTATAGGGTTCTTCTTTCCCTGCGTCACTATCCTTGCGTATGTTTTTGTCTGTACTTCTTGATGTTTCTCAATGGTGTCTATTAATTCTCTTATCATGATGTTACTATCCCCTATCTAAGTGTGTTCCTCCAATTTTTTGATAAGATTTATTTCACTATTTGGTACTTTTTCTGGTTCTTTATCCTTTCTTACTTCCGCATCTTGCTTCTTCTCCTTTCTTCCTTCTGCTTCTACTTCTTTTAATAGTTGGTAAAGTCTATATCGCGTATGCTACCTCCTGCTTTATCTCTGTCTTTATATTCATTGACATTCCTAAATTTATCTTCGCCTTTGTTACACAAGCTCTTGCTTCGGTCAATCTGTCAGTGTATTTTGGTGGACTTCCCACTACTTCTACTGAAGTCTTCTTTGCCACCAGTTTTATTTTCTTCCTTTTTGTCAATGCTGCTGTATCTGCAGCTTTTGCTGGAGAGCGGACGGGTTTTTCTTTCATCTCCACTTTCCCGGACTCCCAATCTCCTATAATTCGGTTAAGTTAGCATAAGTTCAAGCCATTGATTTAGAATCGAATTTAATTCCGTATCAATTAAAAAAAACCCCTAGGTTAGGTTAGGTTAGGTTAACTTAACAAAATTACGGAGGCTCCGGTACCGGTAAATCCTTTAGTCTAGAACCGGCGATCCTTATTACAATGGCCATAAGGTCGATATTGTCAAAAATATTCCCACCCATTTTAAACTGAGAATGTGGTTTAGAACCGGCGAATCCCTACTACTATCTACTAAATATATTTCATATATTTGCCCGAGGAGGGTTGGTGTCAGGTGTAGTTAAAACCTATACAGTATGGACTACGGTCGTACTGTGCCGCACATAAGTGAGAAAAGGACAGGGAAATGATGATAATAGACAGGTAAATACGCCTATAAATTTTGACAAGACACACTTCAAGACACTGAAGTTGTATTTAATGGCAAGTTTTTTACATTTGTAACTAGAATAATTATAATAACATATTAGATACTTACTTCATAATATAGTTCTAGTATAGTTGATAACTTAGTTTGAAATTTGATGAGATGGCGATTTAAAAGATTACGCGAATGTCTCCCAGGAACTGTTATTTATAGTAGGCAAACTATTGTTATTGCTGAAGGTCGCTATCACAAGTAAAGGTTAACATTAACTGTACAAAAGATCTTAGGAGATTCAACAATAATTAACGTCCTATTTCTATGAATAATCTGCCATCAAGGATATCATTATTATCATCAGAATGACCTAGAATATTCATTGTTGATTTACAGACAGTACATATTGTTTTTATATACTTATTATTGTATGCCATTCTTTATTATTAGTCGCTTTGAAAAACGTCTTTGTCTTAAATCAAGATTTAGACAGAATCAAGAATTCCAACGGGTCGTAGACATCATTTAAATGTTACTGTTTGGGTCATTAAATAAATATTAAAAATGAATTGTTCAAAGCACATTAAATTTCATCGAATTATAATTACATATTATATTAATATGTAACAAATATAAAAATAAAAATAAATGAAAAATTAACTAAATTATTTTTTTATATTTAAACTGTAATATTTAAATCTAAATTAAATTGCGTTTTATCACATTATAACTTGAAAGTTTATCAAATGCCATTCTTTAGTACGTAACTTACCAGTCGACCGCTCCACCTATAAGGCCCAATTAATAAAATGGTTTTATAAATAGGAAACCTCATATCTGCTTCATTCCGTTCTTTATAACTTCTTTCTTTGTAGTTTTAATTTTATTACTTTCTTTTAGTGTATAATTTTAGTTTTTAGTGCTTAATTTAAAATCAGTGTTGCTAAAAACGAATAACTACAATCTAAATCTGTTCTCAGTGAGACAATGTACAGAAAACTTCAGTATTTATTTATGTATTTTATAGTACCATATCTAATTTTATCGTTTGTTTTTATGTGTCTTCTATAAATAAATCAATAAATGGATATAAGGTCGTTTAGGACATCCACTACCAAAACTGCCATGTACTTTTGAAATATAAATTTCCCTTGTCCTTCTTAATCCATCCTTTCAACACGTCCAAACTGCGGATGTAGAAGTATGAGTAAGAATACCTAACATTTATTCACTTGATTATAATTACTTTTTACTGTGTCTCGATTATTTATGCGTCAAGGGGTCTACACGTTCACCTTCGATGCCGTAGCAATCTAACGGCTACCGACCCATATGCGGTAGTGACCCTTTAATACTCGATATCGCGTACTGGTTTTCGCAAACTTGACACAAATAGAATAAAATGTTAGTATACATTTAAAAATAACGTTTTATATGTAAGATAATTTAAATGCATAAGTAAAGATTATTTCTTGAAATAATTAACAAGCAAAAAATAGCAACGAATAAAAAATACATTATATACGAGACCCAGCGCTCACATTTCAGACATTGTCACATATCAGCTGAATTATGGCAAACGGTTGACATTTTTAAATGCAAATCGTGTTAAATATTACGAAGTGCTTGAAACGTTATTTTTTTTTCGAAACAAGGTGACCGCTACCCATAAGCAACAAGCTAATGGGTTGTTGATGCGTTTCTTACTTTTAATGGACGGAGGTAAACAGGAAATATAATAGAATATTTCATTTTCCATCCATCTCATTCCCCAAGAAATCATGTTCCTCTTTCCATCCTTTCCTTATTAAAAAATGACGGGAAGGGGAGGAGAAACACAATTAGGCCTTAGGCTCCTCACTCATCAGACGAAATACAGACTTTTACTTTACGCCTGTCTTCTTATTAATTTCGGGACGCAGTGTCATTTAGGTTAGGTTACTTAAGCAATTACTTACATATCTCACCTTACCTACATTTTATCTGTAACTCATAAATAAAACAAGACATTACCATTTCTATTTTTATTCTTCTACTACAACTAATGTTACTCTAGGTTTAATTCTATACAATATATTTTCAAGCTGTGAAAAAGTTAAATGATATTGTTTAGCTTTTTAACGACTCTGAATTAAGTAACACTCGTTAAATTAATTATTAGTGGCGTTTGGTTAATCGGCGTTAAGAATCTGCAGAGTTATAAACAGTTTTGCTATAGGAAACTTACAGACCCAATTAACACGAATACACTGTGCTTGTCTCTGAATAAACCAAATGAAGAATTCTGGGTGTAATACTTAACGTCTTGTGAAAATTAAAAAAAATAAGTGAATCACTTTGATCCAAGGAAAGGGAAAAGAAAGTCATGAGTAAAAAATCAAGTACAGTAATTAAACTATCAAAACCAATTATGTACAGACATCGCTACATGATGGCAAATTAGCTTATTAATTACAAATTTTTCTCTTGTTTCCGACTTTCATTACGTGTTGCAGTTGCTCAGTACAAAAGACATCAACGCGCTCGGCTGTAACCAACGGCTATAAACGTTTAGCGTTATTGCCTTGGCGTGACATGATTCATTAATAAGCAAATCAAGAGCGTAATGATGTGTTTATTTTTTTAAATGATATATTTTATCTATTTTAAAGATACTATTCATCGTTCGGAGATATAAATTACAAGTTTACTTTATGTTTTCCATAGCGTTAAATTAACTACATTTTTATTATGTTCGCAGTACCGCACAGTTATGAACATAATAAATACACGTGTAGATAATGTTCTCAATTTCATACTTAAGTTAGATAACTTAAGTATGAAATTAGGAATATTTTATTATAAATAATTACTGTGCTGTGTGCTGTGTAATAATTGTCAATTCTCTGCGCAGTAATTTTTGAATGAAAAACAACAGTTTTTTTAGATTCACAATTTATAATTAGTTTAGAAAGAAAGAGAACTAAGTGAAAAGTGCAATTGATGTCTATCTATTATAAATGTATATTTAATAAGTAGGCGTGACCTTATCGAACAATGGGCTATTCGTGTGCGGAATCAAGGTAACATATTATGGGTAAAACGTACAAAAACTCAATCGGAATTATATTAAATCCATTGTTACTTTAACATCGTGTGCGGCAACACTTATTAGTTGAACTAGTGTATTGAGTGTTGAATACAGAGGAGACGTAACATTGTATGGAAATTATAAGATCGGATATTCTGAGCAGTCGGTAAGAACTCGTTTACTGGTTTTCTTTTTAACACGTTTTAATTTAATAACTTGCACTTGTGTCTTTCTATTTATATAACGGAATATTTGGACTTAATTCGTCAAATTAATTTAAACAATGTAAAGAAGACTTTCGACTTATTCTTTACCAACTCCAAGATGATCAATTAATTTTAAAATTAACGCATGTATTAAGAACCGATTGTTTATTTTTTAAAACATTGTTTGAATGTTCTAATATTTAATCGAACAGGATTATCGCGAAAAAAAATATAATTCAATTTGAAGATTTAGGTTAACATGACCTGGTTAAAACTTAATTAACTTAGTTTAATTGAGTACATCTTTGTGTGTGTGTGTGTTTAGATTCGAAATTATAAATATTATTTCCAATCTTTAACTGATACTAAAACTACCGACCGTTCCATGTTAAACTAAATGAATTTTCAGAATACACATTTAATAAAAAAAAACAAAATACCCGACGGACAATATGATTATTGACATTTTGATGATTTACTTTCACTATATGGGTTTATGCTGACGTCAAACGCCTAACGACATTCCGGGGAAGAATACGAATCTATTGAAACCTCTCTCAACAAAATCGGGTCACCCATTTAAGCAATACAAGATCACAATGGAACGGACATACATATATACATATACTCGCGAAAACATTGCCCTCCTGTCGGTCAGGCAATAAAACAAGGTGGCAGTTATATTATCACCACTGTCTTCTAACATCCGCAACAATGAAGAGTTGCCTGCTTTTTGCTGATAGTCAAGGAGCAGGGAAGCAGGAGAGAAGAGGAATTAACTCTTACGTAATTTTTGTCAATCACTAATCCTTAAACTAACTTTATATTTCAATTACTAATTTTATCCAATTATAATATATTATTTATTCTATTATTAATCATTATATATTGCCATATGTGAAAACTTACCTGCCGTTTTGTCTATCAACTATATATTTAAGCATATGTTTATGTATACGAGCTCTAGTTTACCAAGTTAACAACAAAATAAAATAAAATAAATAATCGACTCTTTTGAATGGAAAGTGGTCATAATGGACCGAGGATACATTTTCATCATTCCAACATATTGCAACATATAGTGTTAACGTAACTAATGTGAGTCTATTTTAGTATCAACATTACATAACAGTTAACTACGACGTTAACGGTAGGTTGTGCGCAGGCTAACGGTGTGCGCGGGTCGCGTACAGACAGCCTGCAATTTTACGATTATTAGTTTTTACCACGACTAGATCGCATCGTGTGTATATACCACTCTGACCTCTATGTTAAAACACCGGATAAACGAAACGAACATAAATTGGTTACATCTGCTTCTTTGCACAGTGAATTCGACTGCGTTTATATACGTAGATTACATACGACCATCTTTAATACGTGACGCCTAAACTTTGGGAACGTTTTTAAGAATATTAATTAAGCACATTTAAATGACGTCAGACGACGTCGCGGCAAACTCAGGCGGAGATGGTGGAACGAACTTGACTCCTTTTGGATATATAGGCAGCAAAAGTCGCTATAAAAGTCGAAGGAAGGTAGGCCTTTGCCCTGTAGTGGGAATGATGGCTGATAATAATAAAAATATTGAATAACTTAAAAAAATAAAATTGTAATAACTAAAAAATACGGTTGAATTCGACCATTGGACAATCACTGATAGTCATAATTTCTTTCTCTGTCGACCTCAAAAGTAATAGTCTAAAAGGAGATGTTGTACACATCTTTCTGCATCTCTCTATTTAAAAGAAAACTGTAATTTATTTTATACGGACCAGTTCACACAATTATTTAAATAGATAACATATATTTTGCTTTCATATGCGATACTGTACACATCCTTATTCTTTTAGCTCTTTCTTACACTAAATAGTTTGAGCCGAACAATACAAACACTAGACCAAATTAAGAGTTCGCCAAAACGGTGAATACAGACTGGGTCAATGGCCCGAAAACTTAGTCACCCTTGTTCATTAATAAAATATTAAGTAGGCTCTACCTCTGCATCACGTGCCTATGATATATCTATGTATATATCACCGACCGATTGCGAACTTCATCAGTTTATAATCTCACTAGGCATACTGTAAACTATATAACAGCTTATTGAATTGATCGAAACAATGACAATTTGTTGTATCATGTCAAACGCAAAAAAACAGTTTTTTCTGGGACAAACATCTTTTTAAAATATTTTTACATATACAACTAATTTCTTCATGTCCAATCTAACAAACCTTACCCATAATTATCTTCCATTCTAATTTAAACTAACTTTATAACGCATGAAAAATATCAGTTCACAATTTGACGCTTTTAATTAGTCAGTTTAAAAACTAACGAGAAATTATACATCAAATTGTAATTGATTCATTTAGTTCACATTATTTTACAATATTCCTAGTCAGATTATTAACTCACGAAGTTCATAAACGGTCGGTGACATATATACTCTGCTAAAACAGATGACTCAAAAGTATAGGCAAAAGCGTCCCATCCACGCTTGTCCCATCTGGTTAAAAAATATTTCCTGACCCACGTATTACCGCTACACTGTTTTAATAGATTATTTTTATCAATCGCTAAAATGCGTACTATCGAATTCAATTCGTATACCATATAATTCAAATGTATATTGATTATAAATTCTATCTAGGATACTGGGTCTGTGAATATTAGATGTCTTTGTTCTCTGAACTTTGAATACCGCTCTGAATCATGCCAAGAGATCATCAAATGTCGTTCGGTTCGTTTATAAAAGGTTACTAACATACTCGTACATACTTATTGATGCTGATTATTTTATCGAAGGAAATAATCTAGACTTTTATAAAAGGACAAACGAGCAAGTGGGTTACCTAATTTCATTTCATTAGTCCCTCGCACTGATTTAAGTCTTAGCATCGAAATGTTTGTAAAAGACTCTGTTTGATGTCTTATTTATAGCAATACGCATACATGGAGACCTAATAAAGTGAGATAGAGGATCGCTCACTGTCTACTCCAATACAACAAAATATAGATGGACTTATTACCAGAATGACCCAAAAGGGGAGTATTTCGCTTGTATGATTGTCTTTTCCATTGTGACCTGTAGCCTAAACGACTTTATCGAGTTTGAAGAGTAAGATGACATTAGATTCGTACTCTTCCCCGGAGTGTCATAGACAATATGGTGATGTGATGAATGATGATAACCACTGTATGATTATTGTGTTGGTACGAATGCGGTTATAATAAGCAGCAACAATGAATATTATCACATTTATCCGCACTCGTTATGTCCACAGTAAGGAAGGGGAGTACGATATTATTTACTGTCTCATAAGTCTGCGAGATTGCGTCGATACACGACAAGTCTGGGTACTAGATGAACAAAGATTAAAGCGCAGCCGTAAACGAGCGGCGCGGGAGTTGATAACGTGTTTTATAACGCACACACCAGCGTCGTGAAGTGTACCAATTAGAGACTAGTACGGTGTAACAACATCGTAGACTTGTTTATATGAAAATATCGGTTCAGATTTTAGTGATTTTTTACAACTACCGTATTTATTTGACAGACCGTATCCTTGATCGTAGGATGTTTACGCTATGTGTGGCATAGCCAGGTAGGCAAGTATCTTTAATATATTTTATGATTTTTAATATGCTAATAAAATGGTATAATTAAACAAACTAACAAATAATATTTTATACAAAATTGACCAATCATTAATCAAAGAGATTTAAACTTAAAATAAGAATGGAATTTCTTTAATTTTGTGTTTAGTACATTTTTATATTTATACACTTAAATTTTCGTAATGTCTACACTCAAAACCAATTCGTAATAAATAAAAACGAAAAAGGCCAAGCAACTTCTTACATCCATTTACACCTATATATTTCGAAGTCCAGTGGATCGTCCGCACGATCAAGGTCATATTGTCAGGTAGAGTTGGCAAAAAAACGCATCAACAACGGTATATTCCGTCAATTGTTTTAAAATTCGCTGCTACCGCAAGCCAAGGGGCAGTGACCGCCTTCGCTCGGGACAGAAGAGAATTTTAATGGGAATTGTACTCACAGATCAGACAAGAATATGTGCATAAAATGGACTTTTATTGTAATAAATAAGCCCGTAACCCAGAGGGATAGGCAGACGTTACTAATTTCTATTTGGCTCCTGGCACACCTCTCTCATTTCTTTCGACCTCTAAATGGTGACAGAACGCGCTAAAACTCCAATAGCCCATTGGTTCGGGTTACGGACTAAGAAATGTAAGGTCGTCGGTACGAATCCGTCACGACTTTTATCGTTAATCATCTCCTAGCACAATCTTAGAATGTTAGCACATTATTTAGACTATTTACTATTATATTCGTAAAATAAAAAAAAATAGTTTCATCAACATCATCATCATCAGCCTATATCAGTCCACTGCTGGACGTAGGCCTTCCCCAATGCCTTCCACAGTATGCGGTCGTCGGCACACCGCATCCAGAGACTTTCTGCCGTCCTCACGAGGTCGTCGGTCTATCTGGAAGGAGGGCCCCACAGTTCTGGCCCCCTGGTTTACTTCACATTATTTCTAATAAAGTAATTACTAAGAAACAATGGACAGCAATTTAGAACAAATTATTTAAATATGTTCATGCTAAGTATAAAAATATAAAAAATATAAATAGCTAAGCATATGAGAATAATTTAACCGTGTAACCTAATTTTGCTTGAAATCGCTTTTATTTTTCTATTCAAGTTGCATTGTTAAGCGGAGAGTGGCTTTAAGTTGTCGTTAACGATAATTGTTAATTATCCCGTTATTGTTCAACGAAAAAATCTTCATACAATGGTCCTATATAATTTGTTGGTAAAATATTTGGTTCACGAGGCTATTTTCTATTCATTGTTTACTTTTGCGTATGTGAAAATATAATTTGTGGACTAATTTCTAATTCTATTATCAAAAATAGGCAATAGAACAAACGAGCATCTTACTTGACAGACTAAACGCAGATCTTTAAATTCGGCTATTCCACGGCGCTGCTATGTTACTTATGTGAACTTGACTGCGTCATTTTGCGGCAACAAAACGAAATGAAAGCCCAAACCGAGATTACAAAGGGAAGCCTCGAGTTTGGTTAATGTAACAAAGCTTCAGGCGACGTACATTGATCTATCACTGTTAAAGAAACACCGAGCATATTTCTTGTACCCCTGCTAAGTGATCATGTCTTACAGAAATTGCGTTACCGCGACTTTCCTTCAAGACAGTCAACCAAAGAGGATCCTATTACTCAAATACTTTGCCACTAGTACGTTAATCAATTATTAAGGAATGCACCGTGTGAAACAATCAAACGTACAGACACACAAATACCTTCGTAACAATCTGTTGACAACGTTGAAGAAACAATTACCTTCCTTTGTTTTGTGGCTACGGCGCATTGGCGATTATGACACAAGAAAACATACAATGACGTATTAATCACATAATGACCAATTAACACCGACACAACCGTTAGATAACAATAATTAATCGCTATGTTAATCACTTTAAAGTGTATAAGATTGTGTATTCATCCGGCGTCGCCTGTGTAAATTCATTGTGCCAATGCATGTATAACACTTTGAAGATATTTATAATACACTTGACCAATTGTCTGGCACGAAAACATGATGATCATACATTATCAAGTGTTGTAACGGTTCATCTCAACAGCGACTCGGAATTCGGCCATCACCTACACTGGTGGCCAAAAAAAGTAGTACAAAACATTTTAACAAATATTTGACTAAAGAAATAAGAACAAACATAATTGAATAGATTTATCTCTCCGTTGAGTATATAAATTTAAATTTAAATAATTTGTTATAACTAATTGAATTATGAACTTTTATTTAACTATTAAACGCTTAAACTGCCAGAGTCAACAAGGCAAAACAAACTGTCTTCCAGCAATCGGAGATCATAAATAATAGTGTTAGAGTGTGTCTTTGGTAAATTAATTGCTTGTGCATGACAGCTATAGTGATAGGGGTGAACTTATCATTTTATCGACTATCGATGAGCATATTGTTAAGTCTTAGAC
>DWTW01001616.1:0-12298 GCA_018246275.1 Papilio slateri
ACTATTATAGCTATAGACCTACCTCGACTGGCACCGACTCCGAAATAAAAATTAAGAATTTATTTTTATATTTAATTGTGTAAAATTATTCTTATTTCTAAATGCGTAAAATTATTTTTTACTTTTTAGTGCATTGTAGCTTTTTTTGAAGTCGGTTTGTTTTTTATTAAAAGTTATATTTATTTAAAACGATAATTCAAACTACATTATTATACTCGCCACGAAACTTTATGTATCTGAAGGTAGCTTCCGAAATATTGTGCGCATCTCATACGGAGTGAGCGAGACAAACGCATAAACGAAAACTAGAGCTATGAAAGAGTAAGATATGTTTCTCCCCTTTCTCGCATCAGTTTTGTGGTTCTACGCACTTACTTAGTGCCAACTTCAGACCAATAGATACGATCATTATACTTGAAATGGTCCAGTTAATGGGGCCAATTGGTAGAAAAATGTAACAAGTTGTACAAGCTACTATGCTTGATTAACATTTGGGACAATTGGGCACCGGATTAATCATTTCCTGAGGACCGCGCTTTGTAGAATTATACTGGCATTACCGGTTATATTAATACTTTAAAAAGTTCTTCTGTTTGCAATTATGTTTTAAATCTATTGAAAATGTATTTATTTAAGACAAGTAATTCGTTACCACAGCCCTAATTAACATATATAAACAGTCAAGACTATTTTTCTCAACCCACTTTCCATTGTATTTATTCCACCATGAAATGGGATGGAGTACATAATCACAATTACGGGTTAAGTATGTTTTGTAGGTTAACTGTGCTCCACGTAATTTTCTTAAATACATTAAAAATCAGACAAATTATATAGAAACTATTTATTTATTATTATAAATAAATGTGTATTATTTCGATACCCTCTTTCTTCTTTCTAAACGCCTTGGTATCTTAACAAATATTGCTATAGTACGTGTTATGTCTGTAAAATCAACCTAGCATTAAATGCACGCATGGTGGCATGTTTCTTTGTGCTTTACGAAGGTCATAATCTGTAATACGCAGTTTAAAATGCGTTATATCTTTGGTCTCTTACGAACGTGTGCTTCAATTTTATATGATTTATTTTTTGTAAGTAATAATCCATATAAAGGGAAAGTCAAGTGTAAATTAACTAGAATACCAGCTAAAGACGATCACAATTCCGAAATTATTCGTTTTATTATAATAATTATGAAATAAATTCCGGATGTATTTCATTAAATAGTAACATCCGTGCTTTGAATGCATACAAAGAAAATGTGTTAAACTGCACGATCATTTATCCATCGTGCCGTTTTCGTTGTCACCTCATAAATTCTAGTAGCATTGGTCAATCATATTTGGAGATGAACACACCTTGAATCTTAATTAAATGTTTCTATATTTATTGAATTTGCATTACTATTTGGTCGACATTTACCGATAAAGTTTTCACGAGTACAGTAAGTGACGATTGGACGTATAAATCGCGCGCCTGTCTCTGTCTTTTTACTTTAAAAAAACGCGATGTTACTGGTCGTTCGTAAAAAATGGTGCTCATCAATGGAATGTTTTAAAAAAGGAACAATGTTATGTGGCGGGAAATGAAATAGTGATAATTTTGTGGTTATGGTTCTTAATTTAAGTATTTCATTGTTATGTTTATGGTTTTACATATTTAAAGGTTTCGTTGTAATGTATTTTTCTCCGACTATTTGACTTATCCTTACGTATTGACTAACTAATAACACTAAGTAGTGCGCAATTATTACTGCTTTTTGCTTTGAATCGCTTTGGACTTCTGAAACTTCTTGGCTAACGTTAAGTTGGATTTGGTACTTTAAAATCCAATCTGTAACTTTGTTGGCACAGAGTGCGGTTAAAAAAAATAATAAACTATCCCTTAAAGTTTAGCAATCTGCGGTCGCATGGCGTTCTCTACTTACACGCGGTCATTGGTATTTTAGTTATTATTAAATTCAACCGCAAAGGTATCTTTTGAGGTATAGACATTTGTGGCCGACCAAGCCGACCAAGGAATGTGGATAAAGTGAGACATTAATAGTTTGATATAATGTCCGCGACATAGACTTGTTTCCTTTTTGAAGTCATAGTCTTGCCGTCTATTGCTGGCGCGCATTGCATTTCTATCCGAGACTCATCAATAAAAAGCCAAAAAGACATCGGTCGTCGATCCTTCGATTTTGGCTGTGATCCAAAACGTTGCTTTCAGCAAATACAACCCTTAAATCATATGGATTTTTATAAATCTCATTTGCTATCATATTTATGTGATACTAACATAATTTTTATTAAGAATTTGATCAAATAAGGCAAATAATTTTTAATAATTAATCCCTTATTACCCTTTACAAATATTTATAATTTTCTGTTATGAAATCGTTTGTCACAAAAGTTAATCAATACTAATCATATAATATTTGTTAGTAGAGTAGTAATTCACTGATGTAAAGTTTTAGTAATATTTTTCCTGAAGTCTGGAGACCGGCCTCTGATTCCGCTAATTCTTTTGCGCAGTATCCACACAAAAAAGTATTTATTTTTGCAGGCATCTATCGCCTGTGTCGTGCCTGTGTCGTCAACGGTGTCATCTGACTTTTTGATGAATAAATTGGAGGAGGCTTTCTACATAATCTTTTCCGCTCACCTCCTATTAAATGAAATGGGAGCCAGGAGTCTCATAGCACAGGGCAACCTAGTTTGAGCTCCTGTCTCCCATGAATTATTGCATGATATAAAAATGTTTGTAGAAGACTTTGTTACATTTGTCATATGTGGGAGAGTAAATAAATACATTTATTATTATTTTTATTTCTAATTATTAATAAGATCGTGAAGGTTTTTTCTATCTTCGATTTCTGCGACATTCCCATGCAACTATACTCGGCAAGCTATGAATCGCATCAAAAACAACTTGACGAATAAAGCCCTGCATGTAAATGTACACTTAGGCAGCGGATGCTTAAGTGCGGAGGATGCGTTAAGCTAATAAGTAAATTTCATCGTCTGACGCCTTGCCGGTTCGCGTCTGAAATAATTACAAAGGCGTGTACACACATACGACTCAAAAGAGATATTCGTTATAAGACTTTGAAGTAATAAAGACATTTTGGTAACACATTGTACAGTTTGTTTAATATTCTTAACATTGGAATTAGCGACCATCTCTACCAGCTCATGGAATAAGGCTAATGTAGGGTAATGTCAATGTTGCCATAGCATAGTAATTACTTGAGGTAGGCGCTTCCCGAGAGCGCGCTAAAGTTCGGGGAGGGGTATCTTTTGATTTCTTCTGTTGTATCATTTTTTTTTCATCAACGCCTCTGATCGCTCCATTTCTACATACCTTGTTTTATGTTTGTCATTATAAGTGCGTGTAGACCAAGCTTTACGACGAACACAACCTCAACCGCTGTCCGCGAGATTTGCCACCGTTATTTATGTTACAATAAAACTAACAGTGTACTCTCGCCTCGTCTTTATTATAGTGTATTTTTAGAAGAACAAGTTGTTAGCATGGACTTGAAACATTTGCTGACATGTTTAAAGATAATATAAAATTACACTGCTAATTGTTTAATTCAGCACGGATTTATTGAAAAACATTTATGTAAAGAAAGGCAAAATTATTATATTTAAAAATATTTTTGGCTTATGAGATCGATAAGGCTTATCTCCACAAAGTAAACATGATGGAGATTCCAGGGGTCGGCAACAAGCGCACTGCGGTCCGTATACGGACGATCGAAGATCGAAACTCCGGCACCGTACCGGCAAATTTAAATTATTGTTAAATATGATATAAAAAAATATGCGCCCACACTCGTACCCCAGAGGGGTAGGCAGAGATCACGGATTTCTATTTGGCGCTATCCTGGCACACCTCTCTCGCTTCAACTACATTCATAGAACGACACATACATTCTTTTCGGATTCAGGTACTCCTTATATCGCCTATATTATGTCACTAATCTGATCGATATGAGTTCTCCTGGGACGTCCCCTCACTTTATGACACTACATAAATTGTTAAATGTACCTAAATAATAATTTAAATAATATTTTCATCTAACTAGCCTTATTTTCATACGTTTGTTTCTAAATTCAGTTAATGTTGAAGCGGTTTGGCACATTTGGCCTGACGATGCAAAATGCCAACAGCCTTAAGTTTGATGACGCTGCAGATGCTAATCTCTTTTAAGTTAAATGTAGACGGAAAGTAGCTGTTACTTGGTAATTTACATGACTTATTTCGTGCATTAAGCGTGGAAATTTTTGAATATTTATCTTTTATCTTCTTTTTCCTTTTCTCGCCGTACATCAAAGCGTACGTCGGGTTTGATTTTTTTTTAGTTCAAAACATCCCGTCGATCGCAAACGAAAACGAAACGAATTCAGCGTTTTGCTTCATTTTTCATATAGCACGATTATTCATATTTACAAGACAGTTTTGAAATGTCAATAGTTTGTATTATTTACAGACAAAAGAAAATAAATTGTATTTTAAGGATCTTAGATTAGTCTAGAAAAATAAATACATGACACTGAAATATGCATTTAGAAAATAGTGAGCCAACTAGTTTTAAAATTTTACGTACTTATTCTTCTAGAAAACTACAAATAAGTTTGAAATACCATTGCCCGATTACACACCAAAATATATTTTTATACATTACATAAATATTTTGTTAACGCGTATGTTTGTGCGCCTTTCTTTACCTCAGGCGTAGCGAATACGAAAGCCACACGGGCAAGTGGGGACCTTGGGTCTGTTTCTCAATGCTGTCATCATATGTAAATATTGTTAAACTGACTGCCACGTCTTGCCTAAATTACGTCATTGCTAATAGTGTCGCTAAAGTATATAGTACGTCTTTAAGTTTTAATTTATTAACATTTCTTTTTCATCGAATGTTTCTTGTGGTAAGGCACTACTTAAAACACTATCACCTTAATTATTATTTTTCATTTGAATTTCAATTTTTTTTCTTTTGATTTTGTTATTTAGGAAAATCTTTTACAATATATTTTCTTAACTATGCCCGTTTTAAGTGCTGCAACTTTTTCATTTTCCCGTAGTCTGCACTTGAAAGTGTGCCGGTCTACTGAAGTACTCACTTCGCCATACCAATCGCATAATCATTCCTCGACAAACAGTAACGTCTCTGTATGGCTCTATAATAGTAGTATAAAAGCAATGTTGAATTTAACTACCTCTTAATATAACTGATCCTGTCACTTACCTATTAGACAAAGTATTGGTTATGATAGGGTTTAACTTTGAACTATATTAAAGTATGCGTATCGTTCGCATAAGGTTCGATAAGCATGATCTAAATAGAAGTCAAATCGTCTGACCATACCTAAACCATCCAACGTGATTTATATCGTCAGAGTAAAGGTACCTAAATTTGTCCAATTTTCCAAACAATTTCTTGTTTGTCAATAACGTTCAATAATCTCAATTGAAATGGTTTACATATTTGGTGACCTCCATGTTAAAGTATTGTTTCTAATCAACTTTTATATGCTCTTTACACCTTCATGATGGGCAATCCTTTTGTGTCTCTTTATTATGTTTTAAATAAATATTTCTTGTGTCGTAAAATCCATCTTATAATCTGTTGAACACTGGCATAATGGATTGATAATACGAAACCATATTTCGGCTTCATTTAATTAGCTTTGTCTAATGAGATTTCGTTAGTGACGTTTCGTGTTCGATTTCGACCTTAGATCATACATTTATGAAGGTACTAGGTGTGAGACCCCAATCCATTTCAAGACCGTTAGTGCTATTAATTTCTAATTTCTATTCTATTTAGGGTAACAAAAGTAATTTAATTCGGATTTTTCATCACTCCTGAACTTAAAATTCAACAAGTGGAGTTTTCATTGATAGTCAACGCAATTGTCTTGAAGGTCTTATAAATTACCAAGAGGAAGCTTCTAACGATCTTTTAGATGGCCAGTTACGATATCCCAAGCGTACGAGTGAGAGCTGATCTATCAAAGTGAATTTAAACTAATTTCACTGATTTTTTTGCATTTACTTTGTAGTATACAGTATATAGTAACATAAACATTAAATAAACGCCATAAAATCCGTATAATCGTAGGTGTAGTAGTGTATATTTGCGTAAATATATGAAATAATTACCAAAGTGAGTTTAAACATCATAGTGGTGAGTAATAAAACGATGGGAAAGTCTTTCTATATATATATCATATTTGTATATCGTAAGGTAATTAAGGTTTATGGATAGACTTTTTTTCTACTCTAATATTGTAGAGAGGAAATATTTGTTTGTTTGTAATGGGTAATCTCTAAAACTACTAAATAGATTTTAATAACTGTTTTCCCTTATTCTACGTTATGCAGAAGTAACGTAAGGTATAAGACACGATTGATAAAAGTTTTATAATAAGTGCTTATTTTACATACTTGATTAGTTTTGGATTGTAACGAAGTTAGCTTAGATCAGATTTTTGTATTAAAATAAGTATATCTTATAAAATATTTATTTTATGAACTAATTATTAACAATCTTAGACTTTTTTCTTCCTCTAACATAGCGTTCTATCAATATTAACTGTTAATATCTTTAACAATAAAATAAAACATAAAAATATGCATTTACTTTTAGCTTTAAACATAATATTAAGTTTTATTTTTAATTTATTTCATAAATATCCAGAATGAAATGTGTATTATGGATTTTGCATATAGAAAGTTTGGATTATGTTTTTGATTTTCTGTAAAATAATATTCGAGTGGATGAATAGAATCTGCATACTTTTATGTGCTTCCCAGCCCATGTCCCAATTCGTTGTGGTAACCTTCTTTGTTGAACCGAAATGTTGCGACTAATTGTTAGCTGTAATGTAATTATTGAAAAATCTAACAGGTTCTTCTCTCACTTTTTTGCTACCTATAAGAAATTCCTTACTAAAATAATGTTGAGGAGGTTTAAGTTACTGACGCCCTCCATACAGAGGCTGATAGCGAAATTTTTGAATAACAGCAGTTATATTTGTAAATTCATGTGTCAGGCTTTTGTTTCAATATTGTGTGCAAATAAAATATTTATAATTGGAAATCTAATTATAAACGTATTACGTTAAGATTTTGCAAGGAATTTCATGAGAATTTTATTTGTAGTCTGTGAATAACATAGATTATTAATGAGGTCAAAGTCATATTGTAAGTCCGCGCGCTTGCTTTTACGAATTTAATCCAAAATATTATGCACTAGATGTTGCCAGGTCTCGCACGCATTCGTTCCTTATTTTCTCCGCTGGAAATTTTCCTGAAAACGTGATACGCGTATAATTGCTTGGAATTTTTAGGTAAACGTCAAATAGTTATCAGTTTCAATGGTAATGTAAGTAACAAGTGTTTAAAAACATGTTTTTGTCATGTCATACGTTACCATGGCGACCGATTTTATTTATCTATCACTCGGGAAAAATTTTCCGGATAAGAGAACATATTTTTCTGTACCGCTGACAATGTGCGGGCAAAATTTTATGATGATGAGTATTTTACGCGTAAAAGCGTAACAAAATTAAAAAAAAAACAAATAAACAAACTCACATTCGCATTTATAATATTAGTTAGGATTAGTATGATACTAAAAGTGCCACCGTACTTTCATATCTTCTACACAGATGTCGCTGTCCTATCGGTCACCGCATACTATCGAGTTATTTAATTAAGGAAAATTGATAAGAATAAGTGCAGGATAATCTAGCATCCCTAATAGTTATTAGTTTCATAAGAATATTTTAGCTGTTTGAAAACGTGCAGTTTTGCGTGCAACCCATAAAATGTTTCATCGCGGTCTAAAATTAACCTCTCGTTCCCGAAAATGTGAGATTCGGGAAAGCTTGATTTCTCATCGAAACATCTCTGGTTAGTAACCGCGTCATTTTTGTGACAGGCTGACGTGATACAGGACTCGATTCGCGCGCTCTTATGTTCATTGGTGAAGTTTTCTTAAAAAATACTTACGTGAAAATCGCGCGTTGTAAATTGTTACGTTCCGTTGTACAAAACTTCGCGGTGAATTAGTGAACAATGCAGTATTGTTTAATTTATGCGTTGCAACAGCGTTACATAGATTAGGGTTACTCTTTTTTATTTTAAAAATAAAAGAACAAAGAATCATTTGAACAAGGAGTTACAATAGTTTGTTAAGGTTTCCGAAAAAGAAATTTTAATTTTTATCCATTGTTTTACGATACATGTGTTTAATCTGTAGCATTATTATTTAGCCCCTGTTAGGTTTAAACTTCATAAATTTAACAATGTAACGTTCATCTATACAAAGAGTGTATAAAACACACCAAGAACGTATGCTAATTTTTTATTACATCCTTTTTTGTTAGATTATTAAAAAGCTCTTATATTTATATCTTCTTCTTATATCTTTCTATCTTATATTATGTCCGTTCATAAAATACAAACGTTGTACTAAAAGCATCGTACTCCATTTTTCTATAGTTATTCCATTTTTTATAGGGTGTATATTTGTGTTTTTTATAGGGTGTGCTATCATCGTGGATGAATGTAGACATAGTAACAAATATAGTGAGCTTGTTTGATACCAAAATTCATATCCAAAAAACATTTGGAAAGTTAATTTATTACATTTAAATTAATTGTTTTAGGATTTACCTTTATCATGAAATTACTGGTCGAGGCTACTGCTAGGATTGGAGGATAGCATAAATGCCATCTTAATGAGATTGAAGTTTATAAGGGTATTTTTGCTATTTTTGTAATACATTTTGGCCATTGTTGTTAGAATCCATATATCCATATATTGGTTTGCGCCATAATATCTACTTAAATTTGCCGTTTTCGTAACGGTTGCAACTTATTTTCATATTTCCTCATTCTTATCTGGGTGTGTGTGAGTGGCTGGGCCTGGCAGACGCCCAACTAGTGTTAGTGGTTGCATCACACACAAGCGTGACGTAATTTTTGTTTGTATCCAGTTAACGATAAGGATTTCAGATTATCCTAAGAGCGACAAAATGAACTCTCAATAATTAATTAAAAAAATCTCTATGTTACTTTTCGTATTAGATATTTAACTATGTGTTACCTTGGATAAAACATTGATTTTGTTTCATAAAACCCGATTCTATGCCCGTTTCACTTTTGTAGAAAGCTATGACTCCGACTTTTCCGGAAAGGAAACACCTGGGGTCGGAGTTGGACAGCAACATTCTCGTGTTTATGTACGATCTGCTGCAGACTTTACGCACAAACCAAATGCGGTGACATGAATGTCCAACAGTTGTATACTTTGAAGGCCGAGGCATAAATGAATGCTTGCACACTTGTGATCAGCGTACACAAAGGTGCCATCAAAGGACTTGGTTATAAACACGCTTCTTTAACCTGTCCATCTAACTTAACCGTGCGCAATTTAGAAATCTTCATATAGTTCCTGCTGTCTGGAAATATATAGTGTCTACTCTAGTGTTATGTTGGTTTGCTATTGTACCGACTTGTTATTGCTTCTTGGGCTTGTCGCAAAATTTTATAGTGTCCCAAATATTACTATGTATTTTTTTTCCTATTTATAAACACATCGCCATTGGGAATCGTAGCGCGACCCTCAGATTACACGTATCTACGACTACGTACGACTAGTTGCTGGGTTATTATCACTTTGTAATAAGATGTATAAACATAAGTACCAATTTTATATTAATCGAACCAAAGTAGTTAAACTTTGGACTAGACTTTGTGTCCAGGTCAACGACTTACAACTCATACAATCTCAATAGACCGTCCATGACTCTTAATTTTAGATATGGCTTTGTAAAATAAGTAATAAAACGGATATCGCAGCTTCTAGCGAGACGTGTCTATAGTATCCGCCGCGGATCATTCGGTGACTCAGACTCCGATCCTATATTTATTAACATCTATTGCCGTTTTCTCTATTTTTACAACTCTCAGTCTCGACACAAGTAATTAATGTGGAACACGTATATGTATAAAAAAAAACTTAGCGATATAAAACGTGCGCGAAATTCTGTAATTACTGGCGACTCCTGTTGGTCAAATATTACTAACTATTGTGTGAAAGTGTCACTAAAACTTGTTCACGACACGATATAGTAATTTATGACCATGTTTTTTTTTTAAATAAATGTATATATATATATGGCTTTAATTTAATTAGTAATAAGGATTTAATAATGTTCACATTAATCCTCGATTGTTTAATAGCCGACTTTGGATGAGGGCGGCGGGGGACCGATCTTTGTGCAGATCCCCATCTGCCAGTAAATGTCTTTTATCTGATCATATTTAAGACGTTAAGTTTTCATCTCACCGGTCGGGATTAGGATTGGAAGCTTATAACAATAATTTTGCAATTTTGGGATTGCAAAAAATTTAAGTATTATTTTGCTGTAATTTCTAAACTTGTTAGGTTTGAGACATAATAAGCTCTGAGAGATAGTGTATACTATTTTATGGTAGTATTTACTATGTATTTCTTTTTTGATTGAAATAACATATATTAGAGATTTGATTACTTTAAATAAGTACATATATACGTATGTACCTATACAAACTAATCAATAAATGATGTCTATTATTTAGATCAACACGTTAAAAGTCACGGTTGAAGAATATTATTCTATACAACTTAAGAAAAATTGAGTCATGATTTTTCTAATATTCTATTATGATTGTCAAAAATATAACGTCCCTTTAATCCCCGGTCGTCAGTCTTGCTGCTACGACCGTGTGGACGGAAATAAACAAAGCATACATATATACGTTGCATTTCTCGCAATGTGCATCCAAAGCTTCTTTTTTCAGCATCTAATTCGGGACATGGGCGCGCGCCAGTCTCGGCGTGCTCAGCACACATCGTGCACTCTCTCCCACATTCGTTACATCGAAGAAACCTGTTCATTTCTTTTTTATTCCTCTAATATTTGTTGACAGTACTTTTATTTAGGTAATTATTACCTACAAAACCTCTTTGTTGTGTGCTCTTTAAAAATTAACTAAAGCTTATGCAATTTTTTAAGTGCCTTATGATGTGTTTAGGTTATTTTATTGAATTTGTGTTCTCCCAATCGTTTTTTATGTATTAACATTGTAAGATAACCGAGCTTAATGTGATTTATTGTGTAATTTAATGTTGAAATGTTCCTAATTTTAATAGAGCCCGACCATAGAGTCCTGTACCGGCCAGAGACATCGCGTTCCAAATATATAACTCGTGGAGCTGTTCTCGATGTTCGAATGAACAAAAAAAAGTTGAGTGCGGTGAACTGATACAGACCAGATAAAGTGGTGTTTAATTTAAAATTTTAGATAAAAAAACAGTGCAATTATTTTATGTGGTTTTATTGAATAAGTATAAAAATACAGCACAAGCTGTGTTTCTAGTTTTAATGTTTGACGCAATTTTATGGTATACATTATTATAAAATTGGAGCGAAATGGGGAAAAAGAAGAAACAAAACGGAAAAAAGGGCGGCCATAGATTTTTCCGCTGGATGAGAAGGTATGCAAGCATGATAATAATTAAATAACAAATATTTTGATCTGTAAATAATAACGTGATTTATTTGCACGTATCACACTCGTAATTTTGTAAGTGACGTTAACAAAAATTTATTACTGTTTTGTTTACTAACTTTAAAACGCATGTTCGTGTGAAAATAAATAAATTTAAAATAGTAAAAGTGGTACAATGTATTTTGCCCTTCTAATGAGCGTAAATACAATGTCCATGTATAAAAACCTCTCTTTTATTCGCTCATCTAAAGGTTGTGCCTTTTTGTTAACTTTTAACGACTTGCATTTTTTATTCTTTTATAAGAAAAATGCCTTAATAACTTACTTGGTAGGCCGTTATTGATGCAATTTCATTTAGAATGGTCTAATCACACAATTCTCCATCCATCAACATTTATACATCTACGCATTCTCTCCTTTGGGAACCTCATTAATCTGGTCGATAAATAATTAATATCTGTGGCTGCTCCTAATTTTTTTTGCACTATGTATTTTGTTAACCAAAGATAGCCTAAGGTATTTCTCCCATGGTCGGTACTCAACTAATTGTGACATAATAGTGGCAAGTCAATAAATAAAAATGCGAAAATATATTAAATAACAAATAATATTGTTATTCAAGGTTCTGATTAAATGCGCCAAGAGATCATGTGGTTCATAAATACGTTTACTATCAGTTCATCTATTCAAAAACGTATCAAACAATAGGTTTTTTACTCCTTTCTTTAGC
>DWTW01001617.1:0-12291 GCA_018246275.1 Papilio slateri
TCTGTAGCGCTTTGTACATAGCCGCGAAATTCAAAAGACAAAAAGGCGGAAGGGAGATATTTGACAACCTAATATAACAGTCGCATTTTTATAAACAAGAATTATATTAATTATTATGACTTTTACATAAACTTTGTCTGCACTTTTTGTCTATTAAATTAATCAGATTGTATAGCATAATAAAAACGTACGACTATAATGTACATAGTCGTACGTTTTTTTAACGCATTAACAAAAAGTGCACACAAAGATAATGTCCAAACAAATTAATTGTAAATAATAAGCCACATACACGATACATTTGCTAATACTACATTGGTGTTATCATATTCGCCACGGATCTTTTTATCAATCTGAAGTTAGCTGCAATATAGTAATCAATTTACACATGAATTAGGCAGCAAAATCGCATACACGAGCATGAGGGAGATCGATTCCTTGCCTCTTCTTCGTAAATAGCATTTCGTGCCCGACACCAGTTTTGTTCATTGGCAGCAAATTGTTGCTAACTTCAGACAAAGAGCTGTGACGCATTTTGTAATATTATGAAAATTATTATTATATTCTTAAATATAAAAAATCTTACCTATGTATGTGAATCAACAATCTGAACATTCGAGATAAATGTATATACTTAATAACGAGTCAAAGGTTGACGTATTTTTGACAAATTTTTGATTGAATACTTTTTAATTTTATCATTCGAAGATCCGAGCATAATTATTTATTAGATGAGACTCGTTTACTATGTTTTGTCATACAAATGATAATTTTATAATTATCATTTGTTTTTTGAGATTATTCTCACGTCCCGTTTTTGGTTTTGTCAACCTTAAACATAATGTTAATTATGGTTAGCCCAATAATTGATAAATTAATTATCCTAACGGAATGAGAAGAATAAGCAGAAGAATCTTAAATAATATTTCATCAAAACTTATACACAATAGAACAGATGGTGAGAAATCGTGTTTTATAGCATTATTATCCACGTATCATATGTACTCAGATCGTAAGAGCTTTGCGAAGTTCTTTCGATTTAGATTCTAAACATCTTACATGTTGATCAAACTATGGGAGACTAAACTAAATAATGTTCCATGACCAGTCAATCAAATTGTTCTCCATGTATCTATATAATCACAAATTGTTTTTACATCTGTCCATATAATTAGGGTTATTAGAATAAGAATTGATTTAGTTAAACTTGCTGTTTTCGCATATTAAGTAATATGTATTATGCTATTGTTCTAAACTATTTTAGTAAAATATTTAAGTATTCTACATGAATAAACACTTTTGTACTAAACCTTATCACTACATTGACTACATAAAACATATTACAATTCTATTTCAATTATATGTACTGGACGCAAGTGATCCATGGACCATGAACGTTAACAAAATCCTATACAAACATACCAAATCCTAAATTAAAACAATTCAATTTGCATTTTAGATAAGTATAAGTAATATTGATTATAGACATATTAAACACAACAATCTATATTATTTGTTCATACAAAAGAAGAAAAACGAGATAAAATTTACTGTATAGGTACCAATAAAGGAACCGTAGTTTCAAATAAAAAATGATTTAATCTGAAGGCGATCAACCAAGGTAAGACAGACAGACCGTGCCTGTAGAATTGCTGAGCCGAAGTGGCAATTGGCAGGACACATGCTTGTAGATCGCATGGTCGAAAAGTTCTAGAATTGTGGCCACATTCAAGATGACAGCATAGTTAGCATAGGAACATAGATCCTAGCTCCATGCACTCCATGCACATGTAATCAAAAAGTAATGATAACGTAAAAGTTATGGTCAAAAATTAAACTATTTTTTAACATGCACAACACCTTGCCCATGGAGCTCAAAACTTTGAATTTCTTCAGAGTCGGTAAAGACAGTCTCTTCCATGTCATTGGCTGTTTGGTCTCGGGGTCAAAATGATGGATCTACGTTTCGGCCATGGTTATAAACCGCGCCAAAAAAATTCTTAATTAACCTGAAACACTTCGTTTTTGGCTCTCGAAATGTCAACTCTTTTTTTCTTTTGCTCTTCAGTTTACAGAGACCTTTTTCATTTCGCCCGAAAATATCTGTTGTAAGCCGTCATGAAAACCCTGTGATCTCAGCTAAACACCGAATGGTCTCTTCGGTTTGCCATCACAAATTCTTGGGCTTTTTGAAGCTTTCCTTAGAGGGACGTAGATGGACGTTTTTTGCAGTGTTCATCTTTTCAGGATGTTCTACCCTGCCTGAACTCCTTGCATCAGCATGCAACTTTAGAATGTCAAGGAGCAGAGTTCCCGAGTGTTCACATCAAGTCAGCAAGCACCGCTTTAGTAGACTTTTTATCACACAAAGGTCCTTGATGACGCTTTTCACTTCGTGTTTCTCTATTTTCGTGTTACTATTCCGACTGCTATATACTAGATCGTTTACATCGTCTAAATAATAATATCTAAGTTACCGCGTGCTCATTTTTTTTTTCTTCAAAAAGATGTTCACAACGGGTAGTTCAAAAGCAATAGCTGCTTGAAGCAAGGTTTTACTTTCACTATTTCTTCAATGTTGACATCTAATATTCATACTGTCTCCAGATTTATTTGGTTTGTGTTTTGTTATTGTTTTCCTTTTAGTTCTCCACAAACTCGCCCTTTTTATCTCTGCGAGGTATAATCTTTTCCAACACACTTTCACTGCATCAGCTTTTGGCAACGGCACATATTCCAATTAGGGTATATCTGGTCAATAGGCAATCTGGTCTTTTATATTTTTTTGTTATGAATGAATCACTTTCAATTAATTTATTAATTATTACAAAAATACATTTTGAAAAAAAAAACGTCCTGACATTAGTGATATTGACAACAAATACTTTGAACATTGATTTTAAAGTAAGCAATTAGAGTCCATTTACTCGTTAACTATAATAGTTGAAACCAATCTCATTTAAAGTAATTATAATACAAGTGATTGCACTAATATAGACTTGATAGCATCTAAACTGTCGATATTGATGGGTCTGAGAGGCATGGGTCTCCTAGTAATCCCAAAATATAGAAACAGTATTTCCATCAATGTGTATATGAATTGAGAAGAAATAACACTTTGAAAACATATGATAACATAAAGTTAAACGTGTTTACGCCCAAGATATCTATTTAAATGTAAAATTATATAAACATTACTATTGCTTTTAAATGTATTTGTAGCATGGACTGGAATTGCATCAGTCAAAAAATTGACTATAAAATTATTCGTAACATATTGTTTATTAGGCCAAAGTTTATCTGATATTGACTAATAACTATAATTAGGACTCAGAAAATATATGTAGAATTCAGACATTCAGTATAAATAGTTATTGAAGATCTCATGTATAGAGGACTTTAAGTGAAAAATGTCCGCGACCATCTGGGCAGTATTAAAAACTCCACGTAATAAAAGTCAAGAAGGCATAGAGAAGCAACCGTCGGGGATAAAGACTCCGATCCTTCGATGACACGCCTGCTGGCTGTATAAACTTAAATATAATCCCAAATACATAAAATTTATACATACAGCAAACCAAAGTGCAGTGTCACTATTTGAAATACAAGAAATAAATAGTGTAGTAATAAATAGTAGTGGTAGTGTGTATTTTTATTAGTCTATAAGGAATTTGCATTAGAATTAATTTGTTTTGTTTTTTTTTTCTATAAAATATTAGCTCATAAGCAACCAATGTAATTATTAGTTAAAAGGAACAATGGGACTGACCTGTCATTTAAGACAAAAGTCCCCAAAATAAATAAATAAATAAAAAAGAAATAAATAAGGACTCTAAATGTGACACCATAATTAGTCTTTAGAAATATTGAAATTTCAATAGATATTTATACATTGCTTAAGTTTAATTGAGCTACTGTAGACCAGTAAGGGTTTCATAGCTTTTACGGTCGCGAATAATATATGGTTTGGTTCCATTATTGGGCTCTATACTTGCCATGCCCAGCTTGGATGTCTCTTTGAGTAGATTGACGAAGTTTTGAAATTTGGGCTCCCCGTCGAATTGTTTTAGATTAATCTTCACAGTGGGTTTTTTATATTTGGCAGTCTTCGTATGCCAGACGAGGATTCTCGTACAGTTGTCTGCGAGCGGTTCGATGTCCTCCATTTTCAAATCCAAGCTGACTAAGAATTTGTCCTCTTCGTGACCGGCAATGTAGGGCATCGTAGCTGATGGTTTAAGGAATTTTATGTTGATTGCAAAACCTGCCATGTCTACAGGAAATGTTCTTGAGCCGGGCCACGAGTCAAAAAATCCAGCCACCTGTAATTAGTAATAAAAAAAAATTATGTAAAATGTTAAGTAAACATAAGTGATTTTGTAAATTAACAATCAAGTATAGGAGAGAGCAGGTGATAAATAAGGAGTGGATTATAATATTTGAGTCTCTTGGTACCTACGTTATTTTATCCTAACTGGTGCAATTTCATTTAAAGGTTAGACACCAGTATTACTACCATGCCTTTTAGGTTCTATCGTTTACATATATATCAATTTTGATTTCAATCATTGAAATCTTTTATTATTCAAACCTGTGGGAATTCGGGATATCAAAACAATTAAGAGAATAAGTATATTAATGCAATAGTTTATTCACAGTATTGTTTCGAATTTTTCAGACCGAGCACGAATATGACCGTGCAATAAATTTCTATAATTTTCAAAGTGACCTAACACGATTTCATTCATGTCAGTCTTCCATGATAAAGCCCCGTGTCTGCGGACTATCGACCTCCGCTATTTAGAGTTCCAGCGTGGACATGCCAGTCTCAGATACGAATCTCGTGAAAGACATATTTGCTGTGAGTCAACTAATTCTCGAATATCGTCATGTGATCGAGACACGTTAAATGGTATTAGGGACCACCATGCAAGGATCTTGCATTAGGTGCTTGGTGTGAGAAACCTAGCTTGCCGTTACATACCGCATTTTCTTTCCGACGATCATAAGAGTCAGATAGGTCACTTAGGGCACAAATTAGGTCACTACTATCGGTGTGTAATTAGTCTTGTTACTAATTCTATTCTATTCCGAACAACAATCCACTATGCGAGTATTCCAAGACTAATCAAAGTCAACAACAGTTATTCGCTTTCGAAATACTTCAAAGAAGATCGTGGCTATATTTGTTGCTAAAGTCAGTCGTATAGCAACGATGTCACTTGAAGATCGTAGAATGGTTAATAGAGAGATTGTGTACCACAGTTATTTTAATAATCTAACCCAAAGCGATGCCTCATCGACTGGCAACGCAAGCTCACACACTGCTCGTCAAGCGATTGAGTATTTGAAGCAGGAAAATGTAGAAATTCGTGACCATTATTACACAGTCCTGACCTAAGTCCTAACGATAAGTCTTTACATTTTTCATATTTAGGAAAAAAATTCGTGGATAAAGTGGGTTATATTGGCGGTAATGAAGCAATTGACACTTTTAAGTCAGCCATATTAACACCCTCACCTTGCAGTGGAAAAAATTTTATAGCTACTCGTTCGAGTAAACAGAAATTTATATTTAAATACTTACTTTTATTTCTTTAAGGATACACTCCTTAAAAAAATGTACTATAAGGTCCTAGTTATTTTGTTTTTCTTCAAATGACAGAACTTAAAATATCCCATGTGTAAGTGAATTGAAAGGTATTTTATATTTATAATTTTTTGATTTCATTGCAAACCATATTGGTAGAACTTATAAATAAGTTTGAGCCAAGTTTATTTGGTATATTGTAACATATATCTACTATTTATTAAAACGAAAAACCTATAAACATGTTACAAGGATTACCTTTCCATTCTTAACGACAGGCGACGACACTCCGTATCCGCCGATCAGGCCAACAGGGAACATGGACACTTTTTTCGTATTTCTTATCTCATCAAACAATTCTAAGTCGACTGTGTTGTCATCATCACCGAAATAAAGAATGCCTTCTGAGATATTTTCTTGAAGCCAGGTGAGAGCAGCACGTCGATTCGACACCCCACGAGGAAAATTGGTACTTTTGTAGAGAAAAGGTTTTGGACTAGAAATGTGGGTGAACGGCAGATTGGTGCGCCTGAAATAGGTAAAAATAAATTAAAAATGACATTATTAAAATTATACTATACAGATATTCATCCATGCAGACTACTAAATGGACTTTGTATATCAGAATAATATATAGGCTGTAAAAAATAACATATAACTTGTAAAGTGCCCAAAATATAACAATAAGTGTTATGTAAATGTAAAAATGTATGCCCTGTGAGAACTATAAATCGTACGCTGCATAAAACGTTATAGTTAGACAAAGGTAACATACGAAAAACGTTTTTTTTACATTCTAACAGGTGAAAAAGACAGTGACAGCAGAATATATCAATTTTTTATGTAAAAACTAATACAGCTAATATAATGGCCCATTAATAAATATCGTATTTACAATACTGTACTTATACAATTTATTTAATGTATTTACGATTTATTTACAACAAGCATTTTTAAAATAAATGCTTTCTCTTTGGGTATTTATAGTAGAAAATCTTAACTTATACAACAGCCTTGAGAACACCAATTACGGCGATTATAATGTTTTTAGCAACACGATCCTAACATCAGAGAAAAACTACGCTAAGCTTTTGAAGGTTTTTGAACTTCACATTAACAATCATGTGTTAGTTAAAAAATTAATAAACACATTCCAACAAATTCATTTTGTAACTTCGTTTTTAAAAATAATGTTTGTAAAAATAGGTTACTTATTGTCCCAACATGACCTACATTAATAAAATTATTGTACAACACACTTTAAAAGCTAACCGTACTGAAACATAGAAAATACTTTTTACTGAAAAGTATTAATCCCAACATGTTTAAATGGTTTTTAATAAGTTTAATAAAGTTATTATGAAAAAAAAGCATGGCGTATAAATAAATAGTCAAACATGTTTGAGTTATATTTTAAAATTTTAATTAATAATTACTTTCCCAACTATATAAACGTGAAATGTATAAAATGCTTAATATCAATAAAATCGTCCCCCATAGGATGCTTACTTTAGGACTAAGGTCTCCCCAAAGATTGTTGTAAAGTTCTCCTTCATATGATACAAGCAGTACACTCCCAGTGACCAGATAATGGTTCATCTTGTGGATGCCTACCTACACTGGATTGTCCCACATGTGGCCCTCATTCTGAAAGAAGGACCATCCTCTTTGTAAGCAATGTGCCCATTGCCCTTTATGTGACCTTGGCCTTTATGAGGCTCAATGTAACCAAAAAAAAAGACAATTAATACACACAGGATACTTCAAATTTATCATGAAATCAAATAAGCAAAAATATTTACCTGAGAATATTTAGCACCACCTCAGAACATATAGGTTGGTCATCAGCTATAATCCAATGGAGGCGGGGCACATGCATCAAAGTGTGTGCCAGCCTCGTCAGTTCTGGGACTTGTTCTGGTCTTGGATAAGTAGGTGTCACATAGTAGATCATTTTCAAATTAGTGTTGTTATTTATGTTAGATCGGTAGTCAACATAGTTCACAGAGCATATTTTGTTTTTAACTATCAATGGAATAGCTTTGGAGCCAACATTTTCAAAACTGAAAAATAACACAGTGTAATTGTTATATAATTAATTAAGTATTGATATGAGATATATTGTGATGCTATATTTCAAGGACAAATTTTTTAATTATAACTACATATTACTATTTTAAAACAATGAACTTTTGTAAAGAAGTGACAAATATATACATGATTTCATATTATTCACTTTTTTATTATCCAGTGTCACTTATAACTAGTGTTATGGTACATAAATGTAAATAAATGGTACATAAGAATAGAGTCTAAATATAGGCTAAACAATTACTTTATTTTCTGAATTACTAGAAAGATATAAATCGATAGAGATATAGTCCTTCAATTAAAACACAAGTACGAATTTAATTATCCAAACCCTCTCACTTTCATACATTAAGATAGGTACTTATATGGCATTGTGTATTGCCAAGCATGACTTTATAGACATCTTTAATATTCCTACTATCTCTGATGAACTTGCATCTCAAGTATAAAAATTCATTTATTTAAAGCAATGTCTTACTTTGTTGTTTTAAACTCCTTTACTTTCATTTTGTCTACATTTATCTTCATACCTCTACCTTCCAACTAATTATTTATAACATTTACCATTGTAAGTCCTCCGCTGATGATGTCATTGGAGTACAGAAGATATTTAACAAGTAACTCACCCATTCTTAATCTACATTTAGTGTCTTTCAAAGATTTGAAACAGTCATTATACAAAAGCAGCAGAATCTCTATAAAGGGACTTTAATGCTTCTATTATATTACTGTTCAGTCTGGAAGCATATATTGATGATCACAGATCATCTCTTAATACTTTATCATAAGTCTTTTCTAAGTATATAATAGCGCAGATTTTTGTGGGATTCTAGATAAATTATCTGTGATCATACACAGAAAAAGACCTGTTCCATGCCACCCATCATTCCTTTTGTAAAGTGGCTCATGGCCTGTGCATGTGCATCCCATATTCTTACTTCTGTTTCATTCAGGACTCTTTCAATCAATACCTTAGCATAAAGTTTGCCTACTAATTCAAAGAAGACTGAATCCTCAGTAAATTGTACAACCGGACAATAACTGGGACGATAACAACCTTACACCAATCACTTGGTACTTGGATACACCTCCAACAAATATTGAACAAGACTGACAGTAAGTTTGCAACTAAACCTTCCCTAAACCTTAGCATTTTAAGCAATATTGTGTCATACCCCCACCCTTTAGTTGCTTTCATAGCTGTTATGATTTCAATCATATTTATCTCACTTTCTTAATCCTTTTGGTAATGAGGAATTAGTGCCTTTGACACCAACACTTCTTCCCGCTAAAACTTTCAAAATATTTCATTTCAAAATTCAAAAGAAACATTCATTTTCGATTGTTCGGACTTTCCTCTGGCATTTTTGGCACATTTCCAAAACAATTTTGTGTTTACCCGGAAATTATCAGATAAAATGTTCTCTTCCTTCTCCTTTTTTTTCTTGTTTCTTCCTAGTCACTAAGTCTCTAGCTCTCTTTAATAACGAAATGGTGACTCTGTCCTTTCAATGCCTAAATTCATTATGCTATCTTTTTCCCCTTTCCCATTACTATGTATAAACTTGCTTGTCACTAAGAAGTATTTGACATAGCATGATTCTTTCCCAAACATATGGCGAGAAGGCCTTCACCATTATTGATTAATACATTCCTCACTAAACATTCAGAACACACTTTTATATCAAGTCCTTTTCACACCAACCTTCCCTTTAAACATTTTTAAAATTATTCCATTCTCCTTACATTTGAGTGTAAGAGAAACTGCTTTAAGATATTAGTGGGGTTAGATATGTTTTGAGCATAAGCTTTTAAAAAAACAGAAGTTGGGTTCACACACTCAAAATCTTTCACACATTTTCTCATCCTTTCAGATGATTAATATCCACACCTTGACATGTTTTATTCCACTCAAGCATCTGACCAGTATGAGGTATACATGGTATGTGTGGTAATTCTTTCCCTTTCTTTTTGTCTCATTCACACACATCACATCTGGTCTATACCAAATAAGATATTTAATGGAACCTTTAAATGTTGCATTCATTATCTCATATACTTCATTGACTTTACTTTGACACTCATTCCTCCACAAACATTCCGGGTGGCCAAATGGACCAAACCACTTGGCGCAGGAGACAGTGTGACTCGTGGCCATATACAGTAGATTATGATTATAAAAGCCTTGGTTATAATGACATAAAACATAAGTCTCTTGAATTCAGACTGTACTTTTATAGGAAAATAATCTAAATTTAAGAAAAAACTGTTCTAAATTAAAGGAGGGTTTTAAATCAATATCAGTAAAAAAAAGTAGTAATAGTATTAAGTAGACATTAGTCTATATATGTTTGTTGCATGACTATTTTTCTCTGCTTCGGATATAACGACATCAGGCTATTTCAGGTTAACTGAAATTCAGACCCTATTATACACTGAATGTTTAATAAATTAGGATTTTCTTCTTTACCTTAACATCCCAATATGACTCAAAAAAAATAACAACCATACTATGCTTAGAAGAATTGCCATTGCTAATGTTTTCTTGGCTATTCTTATTGATTTCATTATAATTGTAATATTTGTTTATATTTAATAAAAAAAGGACTTTCTCGATATTCAGATATTCACATATTTGATATTCACAAACAAAGCAGATAATCTCAAGTTAAACGTCACATATTTAAAGACAGTTAGTTGCTTTATAATTTCTGAACGAAAAATAAAATCATCCTTAAATATTAATTATTAAGGTTTGAATATATTAAGAATTAATTTTTTTATTCTTATAAATAAAAGAAAAATATGATCCTCGTGTATTTTTATTGAATTTTCACTTAATGGTAATTTCATTTATTATTCATACAGTTATTATTATTTCAACCTTAAAGCTCTGCACTTACAGTTAGAAATAATGACTACTAATCTTAAAAAAAAAGATATAAAAGTTATAGGCTGTCAACTATTTTGTTAGGAATGGGATAAAAAATCAATACTCTCGCTTAGGACATGCGTGTTCACGACTTTGGGTAGTGAGCTTAAAAAAGTGACAAAGGCGTACTCATTAATTATATATGAAAAATTGCGATTTCGAGAACGTTATCATTTAATTTCTTGTTGTTTTATAATCATTTCCGAAATTATTATTTTATTATGTTGGTGGTTTTGATTTGAATGTCAATAACTTCACAGTGGTTGTGCGGGAGTGATTGCGCATAGTGTTATTGTTTTGTGGAAAAAACAGTGAAACCTAAATTAATTCGGCTTAAAAACTATTTGAATTATTATTAGTCTTCTTATTTATTTTAAACTTTTTCTTTTACAAGTGTAATATGTCAGTCTTCAGTCTGGTAAGTAATATTTTAAGCTACATCAACATCAGTAAAGAGCAATAGAGTCGTATGAAAAATAATTATATTTATTCATATATCATAAGTTTTATAACTAAGAATGGTGATAATTCTGCGAGAAATAATATATAAAGGCTTTAGCTCAAATTACACTTGATATATATCGTTTAGACGAATTATTCAATAGTTTCGAATTTGCATCCTCCATATTTTAGTGCTACGTGCATGGTACCAACTACATAATATACCTAGGTAGAGCTTTTCATTTTTGTGCCTTGTTGATCTCAAATCAATATATTCATGAAATTTTCATTATTTGACACGTCTTTGCACTATATTGAATTTTAAAATGTGTTAACTACGACATAACCATGAGATCGATATTGTTATATTTGTTGAAGGATGTACCTATTAAGGCTTTGTTATTTGGGACGAATGTTTAGAAAAGGACTTTTATATGTTATTTTGTTCTTTTGAGTACACTTTTATCTAAGAATTCTTTTCATTAATTTGAGTATCGGTAAATAAGGATTTATGGATAATAATAAACATAATCAACCTATGTATACATATATGTAGTTCTCTTTGTCGTATCTTCACAAATTAATGAAGATTTTGGAATTTGGTTCATTAAATTATTTATGGCGTAAGATTATATGCAGGAAAATTTGGTTTTGTTCTTTATAACTAGGTATAAGTAGGTGTCTATAGTTACATACCTAAGGTGAATACAGTTTAAGATTGTTACAGACCGAGTTAGTCATATGTATGAATCTTGGTTCAGTTTAACGTACCAGACAATATTTATGTGCATTTCAAACATTCAAAGCACTGTGGCTATGCTTAAAATGTGCATATGATGTTTTTATTATTTTTTCTATTTCTTGGCTTGTCTGTCTCTTTTTATTGTCATGGTCAATTCAAATTATTGTTGTTCTGTATGATGAGCAATAAAAATTTAATTCTAATTCTTAAATATTTGCACTGAATTTTTTTTTTCTATTTATAAGGTTTATTCTTTGAATGTTTTCCCTTAATTTGCTGCTTTGTTAGCAAGACCTCAGTTAGTTCCTTTTTATCACTGGTATTGGCCATCTCATCAACTTCCAGTTGACAACTTTTTCTGTTGGATGCCACTGTGTGGGAAAAATTTAGTGTCAAAGCCTGAAATAGATTAGGATTACTGTTAAAAGCCCATTTGCACCAATGAGTTTCATTTTTTGGCATCTTATGTACAAAGATACACCTTGATAAAAAAAG